>OMLP01045047.1:22946-42095 GCA_900302685.1 Spondyliosoma cantharus | reverse complement strand
GCCTGTCGCGGTCCTCGTCTTCCGAGGTCACCTCCTGCAAGGTGCTGATCGGCCGAGGCGAGCGGCCCATGATTCTTGGAGGGACCAGCGCTGTTGCCGATTGGTTGAGCTGAGGCCGCCAGTTCTGAGGGGAGGGGTACTGCACGCGGCTCATCGACCAATCACTGGCGAGACAAGAAAGTCATCACAATATCAGACTGAAACACAGTAACGGGGTTGAAGCTGCATGCCACTCTTCCACGACAATCTGAAACCGTACTTTTGTGGAGGCGGGGTCATATCTCGGTGCGCTATGATCCCGGAGAAGGAGGCGCTTCTTCCAGGCAGGCCTTGTGACCCGACCCATGGCGAGTACATCAGAGCGCGCTCCTCCCACATCATGTCGTTGGCCGACTCCACGGGAGCGGGCCCTCTCTGGATCTGGTGAGCCAGGAGGAGCTCCATCACCTGGTGATGCATGCCTTCTCTGGCCATGTCGATCGGACGGCGCCCTCTGCGATCGTGCAGCTCGAGGTTGGCACCGTGAAGGAGGAGGAGTCTGGATGTATCATAGCAACCATGGACGGCAGAGAGGAAGAGCGCCGTCTCGCCCTGCGGGAGAAACAATCGTAAACATAAGGATATCTGGAGGATATTTATTACAGTATTCAAGTGTGGCGATCGGCCCAATCAGAACTGACCTTGTTGTCTTGCAGGTCCACAGCAGCCCCATAGCGAATGAGAGTCCTTGTTAGGGAGAGGTGGTTTACTGAGGATGCCCAGTGCAGGGCTGATCTCCCTGAGAGAGACAGCAGTGTGAGTGGAGGGGAGGTCAGGGGGAAGAAGGGAGGGAGTAAGTCAGCCAATGAACAACCATTACACAACAGAGTCGAGCCCAGGTGGTGAGGAGAGGGAGGATGGAGGGACGGGACGTGGAGATGAAATTGTTTCAGCCGCAAATGAGAAAGGGACAGAAAAATAAAAGGGTGTGAGACGAGGAAGACGGAGGAGGCGACAGGAAGACAAGCGGCAAAGTTAATCCGTCCATCGACACGAGTTTGAGCACATTAACTTTGATCGGAGTCAGAGGAGGGCAGCAGGAGAGCTGGAGGAGGAGGAGGAGGAGGAAGAGATGGAAGCAATGGAGAGATGAGCACAGGTCGGGAGAGGAGGGACACAGAAGGAGGACGTGAGAGAGACGGGGTAAGTTACAGCAGTCACTTCAGCCCCTCGGTGTACAGGTGTCAGAGAATAATGGCTCTACATGTGAGTTTTCTCCAAAGGGTTAACGGTCAACTTTGTGACAAAGTGGATTTCTGAGGCTCATTCCCAACTCGTCAAATTCTGATGCTTTGTTACAGCGGCCGACCTCGACCTGTGATCCCATAGTGTCAGTATCGTGACTTTCTTACGAGGCGGACCTTTAACCCAGTCGTGACCTCATTGCCGCCATTACGCTTGCAGGGAAATGGTTGGGTTGTAAAGTGAATTATGACGATGTTTTTTACCCAACAACAGAACAAGGTTTGGAGGCCAGGACCTCCCTGCAGCGCTATCTCGATAACAATTCGATTAACTGTGCGGCACCATGAAAATGCCACGTGACTGAGGTCTGAGGCGGAGCCAGGCTAATATTAGTAGCTGTGACAGTGATGCTTTACCAGTATGATCAGTGTTGTTGACAGGAACTCCTGCTCGCAGCAGCTCTAAGACCACCCTGTCCAGCCCGCTTCGCACCGCTCGGATCAGGACCACGGACCCATCGGGGCCGCACCACTCTGCAGACTGCCAACACGACCGAACCATGATGAATACAGACATGCACATAATGTATCGCACTGTTTAGGTTCGGCGTGTTACAGTGTTAAAATCAAGCACTAAACAAATATTTATCGTTCCAAAACGGAAACATAAGAGGAAAAAAAAAAAAATAGTAAAACATGAAACCAAAGAGAGACGGCGAGGTGAACCACATCATTATCTCCAATGAGACATGGCTGCAAATGAGAATAAACAAAACAGTCATGGTAGTTATATCTAAGCCCTGGCTCTGAACAACATGGATGCAATCAAACTCTGTCAGAAACAAAACCAGAGGACTGACCTGCTGCGGAGGGCTGAGCAGAGGAGGAGGCATGGCGGTTCTCTCCCATCCTCTAGGTGGAGCTGCAGGAGAACAAGAATCACTTAGACGGATCTCCGTTTGATACAAATCAGACTAATCTGCCTAGAGATGCAAAATACATTTCAGCGAGCGAGTAAACGAATAGGCGATTAAAGTTGAACCCTCACGCTGTATTGCTCTGTGGGGCTGTGAGCTTCCCGCCCGGTACTGTTTCTGCTCCTGAGTCCTGTGGTCACAGATGGAGGCGTCCTCCTGCCGCCTGGAGCATCGCGCATTGATGTCTTCCATTGAACTCTGGGTAAAGTCTGTGTCACTTCCTATATCCTGGTCCCTCTTGAGAGGTCTGGAAACAAAAGCGCAGTTGTGGCAGAGCACGTTAAGAGACTGCTGTGGTTTGATTCACGACTCACTGGAGAGCTCTGCAACACACCCGAACACAAAGAGTACAGTCTTGCCATTTAAGGATTTGTTTGCCTAAAAACCGTACATGGGTTGGTCGTCTTTGAGGAAATGGGCTGGGACCTGAAACATGGCAGGGATTAGAGAAAGCTATTGTTTCACTATGGACTAATCCTTCATGTATTTTTTTTTTTTAATTAAATAATTAACTGAATGACAAGAAAAACTGACATTCAGCCTTTTCAATAACTACACAGGATGAGCTGTAGCTTGTTTTAGAATAAACCACATTCGTACCATGACATCATTCCTCCAGCAGACAAAACATCCTCTCATGTCTTTCAAAGCAGCTCCTCTCACCGCATTCTGATGGCATCCTCCCCGAGCGGTTCCCTCCTTCTCTTCTTCTCCGCTTCCTTCGCTTTCTTCTTTTTCCTCAAGCTGATCTTATCTTTCTCCCTGCTGGACCTGACCCTCTGCTCCTGGTGGGCTGCGTGCGTCGCCAAGGCCTTGGATTTGGGGTCATTGTCGGTGACTGTGGAGCGGTGTCTCACCCTGCTACTGCTTCCCCTCTCCGCCCGCCGCTGCCTCACCCTCCTCACCACCAAGAACACCAGCAGGGGCAGCACCAGCAGCAGCGCGATCGCGATGGCGATCACGGCCCATATCCACGCCGGGGTCGGCTCTTTGAGAGGAAGATTAGAAATGATGTAAACTTTCCAAAAACACATACATTCTTAAGTGACTTCTGTGAGATTCAACTGCGGCAGCATAAAACAATAAGAGATGCAACATTTTGTGTAGTTACTAGATAAACAATTCAGGAACGAATGAAGAACTAACTGCTAATTAACCCTTAGTTAATAAGGAACCCCTAATCCAATCGTATAGAGTTGTTAATGACTAAGTAATGATTAAATAATTAATAAAAGAGTGAGGTAAGAATCAAGAACACCTTGAATCTAAATTAGAAAAGTAACGTTTTTAAATTGTGTGCTAAACTTCTTGTTTGGTGAGCCCAACACACCACTACTGGCCATAGAAGTAATTTTAGTGCTTTGTCATTCTTTCTATTTGGACCAGATCAAACCAGCTTCATCAGTTGTCGGCCTATAATTTTGTTTTATGCTGCGCTCTGACCCTGACAGCTAAAACTGAAACGTGCTTGCTGACCATCAGCACATCTACACACTGGAAATGAAAAAGGTGTTTATGGTGTTTTGCTTGGATGGAATTCAAAGCTGGAAGTGTGTGTGTGTGTGTGTGTGTGTGAGGGAGAGACAGGACACGACAGCTTACCTTTGACTTCCTTTTTCACGGTTTCCTCCTCTCTGTTTCCTATTTCCTCTCGGACACCTCTTATACGGACGACGGCCGACACCTCTGGGAGGGAGGAGAACATTGGAGGCCTCAGCATGATGACGGCATTCAGGAAACTTCCTGCCTCTGTGGCATAGGGGAAACAGGTAGAGGGCAGACGGGAGCATGGCCTGTTGTCCACTTGGAGGAAAAGGAGGGAGCTAGTAAAGAGCGAGAGGAGAGCAAACGTCATTACTGAGGGTCAGTTGGATTGTTGAGGTTTGTCAGGATAAATTTACTTCAGTCATTTGTGAGGAGTTACACCCTCTAACAAAACAAACACTCCTGAGATAACTTAATGCAAAGATTTGAAGCACATGAATATTAATATTCATGTCAGTCAAGCTAAGTTCAGACTGTCCTACTCTACATAATGGAGTTCCCCAAGGTTCTGTGCTTGGCCCCCTTTATCTTTTAGTTTAGCTGTGAATCTTTGCTTGATGATGACCTCCATACACTGCAGTCTGCTTTTAATATTTGATAATCTCAGCTCAAATAACCAAAACTTGTGTTGAATGCAGACAAAATTAAGTTGTTGTTTTTCTACGGCTAAGAGGAACCCTATAGAAGCAGTGGACGTAGTTACAGAAAAGATAGGTAGGTATTCCTTTATGAGAATCTCTCTTTTAAAGGGAATCTCCACCAATTTTACAAAGTCTGTTCTGGGGGAGTGCAACTGGATATTTGAAGCATACAGCTTACATAGCAGCGTAAGAAACCTAAATATACAACTAAACAGTCGGCGAGCCAAGAAGTGTGTTCTTTCATTTTCCTGAAACATTTATTCATCAGAAGTCATACATCTTTGATATGTTGGGTTTTAGTGTGTTCCCCAATGCGTCTCCCACAGACATGAGTACTTCTCCACGCTCTGGCACTAAAGCAAGATTCGGTGACATTATCAGAAATTCCTTTATTTCTTTATTAGTCCCACAAAGGAGGAGATTTATGACCCTTTCTCCTTTGTTAGGTTCCTTTGGCAGAATTCAATACTCTTGAAAATTCTATGGAAAATCACTCCATTGTTTATTGTCTCTTTTCTAATTGTGGCCTTATGTCTTTATATTATTATTATGTCTCCTTACTTCGGCATTGTTTTGTCTGTTTCAAAATATTCCAACCTCGGAGGGACTTAATGGTTAAAAACAACATAACTGAACTCACTTCCTTTTTTTACTTTTGACCTACCCATCGGAGTCATCCGTTGATGCCTGAGTCAGCATGTTGGCAAGCTGCTGATGGTCAAAATCAAACAAGTTCCTGTTAGTGGAGAGGGGGGCGGAGCCTCGTAGTTTGAGTGGCGACTGGAGAAGGACACTGAGCGCCCAGAGCAGGGAGCTGTTGCCGAAGGTGCCTCGTTGATGTGGGACTCTGGTGTGAACGACCAGGGTGCCTTTGGCCCACACGGGGCTCTGGTGTTTGAAGCAGTCGCTGCCGTCCCATCCACAGGGGGCGCTGTCGCATCCCTGCTCGCAGTGGGAGTTGGCGTAGTGATCGCGGCAGTACAGGATGTGAGCCGGACTGAGAGCCATGATGAGGAGTGATGAAGAGATGTAAGCAAAGAGGCAGGAAATGACAAAATAATCTCAACTCATGGTTTATTTACTGACTTTCTTTTTGCCCAGAGCTCTGAACAAAGACAAAGAGATGATTGACTGTCAAACTATTATTTCTAGGGTTAAGAACTTTTGATTTTGAAACTCAAAATAGATAAATGTTGAAAGAATGGACTGAGTTTATTGATCCAAACAGAACAGACTTCAGGTAAAAGACCATCCATTACAGTTACGCCTCCATCATTATCGTGACTCTTGCTTCACTTTATTCTGCCATTCGGTCACTTACTGTTCACTACTACTATTTTTTTGCACAGTGTCAAATCAACAATCTGATTACAATTTCGTCTTTTTAATTGTTTATTTCACTTTTCTAGGTTTTGTTATGGTGCCTACATTTTTGTACCAAAGAAAACTTTTTGGTGTTTCACTTTTTTATCCTCCTTTGCACGAGTGTGCAGATTAATGATTATGAACAGAGTTGAATTCATAATATTCAAGATGACAGTTCAACCTCAAGTTACCTGCCATTTGAGCGTCTCAACCAAGCGTAACATATTAATACACATAAAGAGAAAGGATAAAATACATGTGAACAACACATGAACCAGGAAACAACAAGTCAGTGGCGCAAATTAACCAATGAAATCATGAAATGTTCTCTTCCATCATTAAATGTTAAGCTGGAAATGTCCATGAAAAAGATGAAAGCGTTTTACTTGCAGTGGCCCCGGTCCTTCTCGCAGTCGAAGCCGTCTCGGAGACACTCGGGCTCCATACACTCTTTGTTACATTTTCTGTCTCCAAACTTGTCCTTACAATTTCTGTTGACTGGACAATGGCCCCACGGATCACCAGACGCAGCTGTGGACACGAACAAGGATTAGTGCACAAAAAATTGGCAAGAGTGCAGAATGTGCTGGTTAAAGTGTTATGATGTTGTATTTGTAGAGGGATATAGATAGTTACTGAGTGTTTTTATGGATGGTTCCCATGAATGGATCATATGCATACACGTATGTCTTGAACTGCAGGTGGATTTTATCAGCGCTCACATATGTTAAAGGTAAACAAACATCACTTCCACACATCGTATGTCTGCACACTGGGAAAACAAATGTAATCTTAATTCAGAATGTACATTTTTAAAAAAATTTTTTATCAGGTCTCGCAGTTTCACTCGACCACGCAAACTGTTTTCACTAAGTGTTTTATCGCAGGACCGACTCACCCACATATTCAAACCCCTCATTGTTTCAGGGCATTAGCGACTATTCATAACAATGCAGGTCAAGCCGCGAGCCGATGGGCCCTGATACGGGCCGTTAAAGGGAACAGGAAATGGGCCCGACATAAACAGGAAGTTTCCAGGAGAAGCGAATAGCAACAGGAAATGGAGTGGGCCGGGCCTTGATAAAGGTCGAAGGTCGTCGCCGTGGCGATGAGGAATGTGATGGAGTTGGACAATGGGCTTGGCAGGTGTGTGTGGGATCATAAAATCATGGCATGAAAAAAAAAAAAAAAAGGCACGAACAATAGAGCTGAAATTAGACATGTGACGTGTTAACACTTTGGATTCACTTGATCAGCAAATGGAGCCTCCCTGCTCCAGAAGGAAAATCATTTAAAGTTACATTTTGATGAATATGAAAGTATCACAACTGATGATTCCAAAAATTGGGACGCTGTGTAAAAACAGAACTCCCTCATCTGCAAATGAGCTGTGTTTCTGAGCCCACGCAGCAACATCGTTTCACAAAGCGGTCTCCTCATCCCTGCTCGTGAACGACTGAGCCTTCAGAGGACGCTTGGTTCAAACCCAATCATGATACTATCACCTGTCGCCAATTAACCTGTTTACCTGTCCAATGTTCTTAACAGGTGTTTTTGGGGCGTTCCACAACTTTCCCAGTCTTTTCTTGACCCTGTTCACACTTGTTTGCAACATGTTGCTACAAAAAATTAATAGAATAAGTTTATACTTACACAAAATCAATGAAGCTGATGAGGTAAAACTACATATATATCGTACTTATATGTCAAAACGATTAGTGATTATATTCTGTTTTACTTATATTTTACACAGCGTTCAAACTGTTGAGCAAAAAAAATTAAAGGTTTCACTTTGTCCTTAACAGAATATTTTCCAATTTAACATCTTATTTGACAAAAAACAAAATCAACAAACAACATGTCTGTTACACACTGTTAAAAATGCACTGACAGATATTTAATTCACATCAAATCGTAAACCACATATTGAAGTGTTTTGGGAAGTGCTACTCAATATATGAAAATATTCATACAAAACCCGGTGCCTTCATTTCCCACAATGCAATTTAGCCACCGAGTGACATCACTGGAGGGAATTTCTCAGATTATCTGCAGCTTCCTCTGGAGCCACAAAATGCTTTATACTACTTGTTTCACATAGGCAGTTGTGCTCTCCGAGAGCTGTCGGCTGCGTGTGTGTTAAATGTAAAATTGGTGGAGTTACCCTTTAAAGTAGCTGCTTAAAAATGTTGCTTAATCTAAATCGGCTCAGAGATCAGATACCACAATTTTCAAACTGGTTTTCAGATTACAGCCACGGGATGCAATTCCACTCCACATTAAACAGGTGAGGTGTCTCGTGTACGTGCAACAGAAAGAAATACATTTGTTAGGAATAGAGCAATAGTTTGGGTCCAAGGGGCTGATGTTTAAATAACTATCAAGAAAGTGCTTAACCTTAATAGCTGGAAGGACGATACTTGTGCAATGAAGATCACCAAGACCACCTTAAGCATCTTCATGGCTCAAAGATATAATGATATTTTTTTAAAAACTGGATAAACTAAAAGGGACCACTGATCTTTTTTTTCTTTTTCTAGACTCTAATTTTCTCACTTTCTAACTTTATATAAAATAGAAAAATAACAACAGATAACATGAATGTTTTGTGTCCCTTCTTGAAGACAAAAAAGGAAACATGGCTGACTCACCGAGACACGTCCAGCTCAGTCCCAGCAGAACAAACGTCCTCAGAGCCGACATCTTCAGGTCACCAGCTGTCAGCCCGTCCGTCTCTGCTCAGCGGTCCAGTCCAGCTGTTTGGTAAACCTGCGTCTGATCTCAGGCAGCTCAGCTGCGACTCACGGGGTTTGACCCTCTCGTAAAGCTCCGCGGTGTCCCTTTGAGTCCCGCTGTTCACAATGAACCGTCAACTCTGAGTGAAGTCGCCTGATTCCATCACCGCCGCGGCCACCAACACCTTCCAACTCCACCGCCGCCGCCGCCACCCAGCCCACTTTGTTCACTCGCTCTTTTTTTTTTTTTTTTTTTTTTCAGAGGCCCTGCGGATATGTGGACAACTTCCTGCCACTGTGTGGAGAAGAATAGGAGGGTGATGACCGTATGTGCATGTGTGCGTGCGTCTCAAACTTGTAGAAAAAAAAAAAAAAAAGCCCACGGTATGAGAGAGTCAGCTGCTGGACGAGCCGTTATTTCGATGTGTTAAAAGCTGTACGGGGAGTGAGGGGGCGGCGTGGTTTGAATCTGACCGAGAGAGACACACATGAGCACACACACACACACACAAGTTTTGTCAGGCTGCTGAGTCGAAAAAACTTAAGTGAGGGTGCTCTGTCGACTGTTTCTGTTATTCCTCCTTATTTCATTCGCAAAAGAAAACATTTCGATGCCTAAGAGGCTCTTTTTGTCGAGCACGGAGTGAAAGAAATAAAAACAAAAGTCCCTTAATGGCGCCTGGCTTTGACCTTTCAAGCGACACAATAGCTTAGCAGACGAATATTTGCTCTCGAATTTTTGTTTTTGTTTCAGTCCTGAACTAATAATGACAACTGGCATACGATCTCGTAAGACCGTGCGCGCTTGTATGAGAAAACGGATGTGTTTTTGAGCACTAAACCATCAAAGTGTGTTGTAGTAGCAGCACACGATCAGATTACGAAACCTGAAAATGAGCACAACATGTCTCCTTTATGTAAAACAACTGCATCAGCATAAAAAAAACCCCCACTGGACTGCTTCGGATAGCGTGAGCCTGGAAGAAAGCAACCGGAGTCTGAGCTTTGCAGGGTTTAATGAAATGTAAGACCAAGTACAGACACTTTGGCAAAGACTTAAATATAAACTTTCCACAGTATGCATATGATGGTGTTGTAAATACTGGAGTAATACACAGCTTGTCCATTTTTGTCCTTTATCTCTCTCTTTTTTTTTTACTGGTTACCTGTTTTCTCTGGCGGTGGCCCCGCAGCGCCTCTTTCCAGGCAGTATTCCTCCCAAAGCTCATTAAATAAGTTCCCAGTCGCACCGAAAGAACACCCTTGATCCTTTTTAGGGTCACATAATCCCAAATCCATCTTTTTAAACACGGCACAGAAAACCTGCCGCGAGAGCGGCGCCGCCATCTTCTCTAAGCAGTGGTTGTGGTAGTGCCGGTACACCTCGGACATGTTCGAGAAGACCGGCTCCAGGTAAAGCTTCGATATGGTCGTCCCGCAGCAGTACGAGGGCACTTTGGGTAAACTCTCGAGGAACTCCCTCAGGAACACGTGCTCTGAAGCCTTACGGGACTTCCTCTGCGTTTGCCTCTTGCCGTTTTCCTCTGAATCGTCCTGCTTGGATGAGTTTTGCGCCCAGTTAAGCACCGACCACTCTCCGATCCCCAAAGTGGAGAGGAACATCTTTTTGCAAACTTGTCTTCTGTCGCCGCCGGCTAACAAATGGTAGCGCATCGAGACGGACCTTCTCGACTGAGTCCAGGGTGCTCGCGTTCGCTCCACCGGGTCGCAGTCGACTAATTTGGCCACATAGACCTTTCTCTGAGGCCAGTTCATGCGCTGCCAGAAACTGGTGAACGTCTCGTTCCTCATCTCTTCGCTGAAGTCGGCACAGAAGCGGTTCGATGCTCTTTTGCAAGCACTGGACGTGCACCTCGGCCCGACGGCCCTCTGAGCTTTGGTTATGGTGATACCGTCTTTCTTTCGTTTGCTGATGTAAGACTTCCCCTCCATCCGAAGCTGCTTCTGTCGGTTTTGCTTCCACGTTAGCGGCCTGGCGACTCTGGATTTCTTTCTGGGAGGCCCCTCCGGTTCTGGTTCCGTTGGCATTCAATCGTTACGCAGAAAAAAGGCAAAAACGGGGAAATGTCATTAACATGAACGAGGTATTAATGTGATACACAATATCCAAACATCTTTAAATAGTATCTTGCCTGAGGATACTTCCCGAGAACCACTTTGACATGCAGCAGGGGATTCGAACCAGCAACCTTCCACTCACTAGGCGACCTGCTCTACCTCCTGATCTACAGCTGCCCTTCTGTGCTTTATTGCTTTGCTGAAAAAGACAAATACAAACAACCACTCACCTCGCGTATCTTCCACAGTATTACTGACTGCAGAAGAAGAAGGGTTCTGCCGTGGGCACTGAGCGACAGCCTGCCTCTTCTCCGGCTTGTTTTCATTCGATTCCTCGACTTTAGCTCCTGCCTTCTGCGCCCAGTTGAGCACGGACCACTCTCCGATGCCCAGAGTGGTCAGGAACATGTTTTTGCACACTTGTTTCCTTTTGCCGTCCACCATCAAGTGATAGCGCAGCGAAACCGACCTCCTCGACTGCGGTCCCGCCGCTCTAGATCTCTCCACGGGGTCGCAGTCAACTTGCTCCGCCACGTACTGCTTCCTCCGAGTCCAGTTCATGCGCTGCCAGAACTCCTCAAACACCCTCTTCCTGGCCTCCTCGTTGATTTCGTCACACAGCCGGTTCGACGCCTTCTTGCAGGCGTTCGAGGCGCACCTCGGCCCCACGGCTCTCGGCTGCTTCGTCACCAACTCGCCGTCCTTTTTGCGCTTGCTCGCGTACGCTTTGCCCTCCATCCTCAGCTGCTTCTGCTTGTTCTGTTTCCACTTGGATGGATCCGCGTGTTTGGCTTTGGGTTTCTTTCTGTCAGCCCCTGCTTTGTCCAGAGGAGCGTTCCCATTCTTCGCAGCTGTAGGAAGGAACGTTGAGAAACAAACGATAATCACGGTCGGATCAATCATCGGAAGCAGCGCTCTGAAATAAACAGACTTCGGTTATCCAAGACAAAATACTTGATACTTACTGGCATCAGCACCCAGAGGACCTGCGTTTGGCGAAGGAAACTGGGGAATCACCTGCGGCCGTGCTGTCGTCACCGAGTGGGACCTTCTTTTGGACGCGCCATCAGATTTCCTGCTCGCATCACCGACGTGCGGATGGTCTGAATAAAACACGCACGTCTCGTTAAGAAGACACGCCAGCGATACGGAAATGCATTGCCGCCGCGCCAGCAAAAACGAAAAATGGATCAGCATCACCCCTAACGAGATGTCGTCACATTATCCCAAAATGCAAACTTGATCACGTCACAGCAAGAATCTTTTCTTGTCAAAACGATAAACTATTTATCTTGTCCTGATGTGAAACGTTTCAAGTTATAATATAATATTTTCACGCTGCATTATCACCTCTCAAAGTGAAGCGTTTCATGTTATAACAGGCAACGTTTCATGTCACTAACGTTAATTGTTATAACAAGAAAAGTCTATTGTTATATTGCTCTGGCGTGCCTTGCCTGACAGTAACTGCTGTGTTTCTTTAAAGGGGCAGTTCACCCTAAAAAAATGTAATTCAGTCATTATGTGCTCATCACCATGCGGGCGGAAAGTCGGGGGAAAGTTTTGTAAGTCCACAAAACAATTACGGAGCCTCGCAGCAAAACAGCGTTGCAGGATTCTCCTACACAACTAAAGATAAAAATAAAGACTGAAAATAAAGATAAATCAGCGGCGTACATCTCGGCTGTTGTCATCCACTAACTCATCGGAAGTCGTGATCTGTAAAGACGTTATTTACATCCTTTTTTAAAAAAATTTTTTTTAGCTGAAATCTTCACTGAAGCTGCTCATTTAAAAGCGCATCCTGTCTGAAGAGGGCGTGAATATTGTCTTTAAATGTGGGATTTCAGGGCTTCCACACTTCCACCATTTTAATACGTTATTTCAATTGTTTTTAATTTACTCATTGAGTTTTAGGAGAACGCTGCAGCGCTCTGTCTGTGAAGCTCCACAACCACCACTTTCTTTCTTTTTTTTTCCTCCAGGAGGTGAGTATCTTAATAACTGAATTTTTAATGTTTGGGGTTAAACAGCATCACAGTACCTGAGCTCATACACACCTGGAGGGATGTGGTGCAGCCCAAAAGTCTCAGTGACTGTGGGTCTGTGGACAGGGGGGTCATTGGTGGGTTTGGGATGGAGACCAATATCCTCCATAGCTGCAATGGCTAAAAAAAAACAAAAGACACAGGTTGTTGTTGTTGTTGTTGTTGCATCAAGACGCAGGTTCAGAGATTAGCATCAAGCCTGTTTGTCCATCCACACCTTTAAACCAACACAAAAAACACACTACACATTTAAACGTCAGACAACAAAGCCATGTGTCTAAACCCAGCTGTGGGAGGCAGAAGGCGCCGCAGGGCCTGACGACTCTGAGCGACAAGGTGAGAAGAAACTGCTCGTCGCGTCTCATAATTCCGCAACCTTTATGAGCTAATATCAAGCTAAACTAAACTACGGCAGCCCCGGTGTGTTAAAAATGACACGTATCCTCGCTTTGCTTACATAGTGTTATACATTTGAAAACGTCTCGTAGACCCGTCGGTTCCATCCAGATCAGATCACAAGTTTTTTTTTCTCCCTCCTCCTCCTCCTCCTGCAGCTGTTTACTCCATCGCGTCTCTGACAGCGACACACAACATCTGCCCGCTCAGTTAGCTCCGCTCGTCTGCTGCAGCTACGGGTCCTCGCTGGGAGCTCCGCGACTGGCTGCTGCCATGTCTGAGCATGCGCAGGAGGGCAGAAACCATGAAGTTAAAATGTGTCAGTCACTGTCAGATGTTTAAAAATAGAAGAAGACAGGATTGTTGCACAGTGGTGGGAGATGTACTCACATCCTGTACTTTAATGAGGCTGAAATACTTGATTGCAAGTAAAAGTCCTGTTTTTTTATAACCTTGTTTGAGTGGAATGATACAGTAAAATGGTCCCTGTCCCCATGTTACTGCTGCATTAATGTGCATTTTTTGCATTTTACTGCTCTAGATTGATTGATTAGTTTGATTTTTCATGCATCCTCGTGGGTTTACGAGACACTTACAGTTGCAGCAGTTCATTTCACTTCATCACATTTAAGCCATTTCCAGTAGTTCGTACATACATTCGTACACTGATGGCGGTGGCCGACCGGCACATCAGGAGCAGTTCCGGGTTCAGGCACTTTGACATGCAGATCAGGGGAATCGAACCAGCGACCTTCTGATAACAAGAGGCTAGCTCTACCTCTGAGCCACAGCTACCCCATTACATTAAAAAGTATTTATATAAACATTCTGCCTCCTCTCACATCTTGACAGAGAAAATCCGCCGAGAAGTTCCCCTCCTGAAGCACAGCGCAAGTTTGTCAAAATCACCCGACCAAAATAATTTTACAGCGAATCCAAGGAGGTTTATGATAATTTATTTAGTTTCAGAAAAAGGAGAATTGTCTCTCTGTAAAAGCAGCAATACAAGACTGCTAAAACACTCAATTAGAATAAAAGTAAAGCAAAAGTCACTTTGCTTATTTAAGTAAATGTATGTGTGTTATCAGCAATAAAGCTGCATGAAATGGAAACACTCGAGTAAAGAACAAATATCTTGAGTTTGAACTTAAGTACAGTATTGAATAAATGTATAAAACTTTCATCAGCAAAAGCCATTTTACTGATTTATCTGGTTGCGTGGGGCTTATTTTAACTCCTTTAGTCAGGATATTTCAGTCCAGTGGGTTCAAACTGGTGTCAGGCCCCCTACAAAAGGTCACAAGATGCATCTGACAGCCTGTGACGTCAGTAAGTAACGAGGCAGGAAGCAAAAACAGAGTTTTGCTATTTATGGTTATACTCATCTTTTGGTCATTTCTGTGATTTCTGCCTAATAATTTAAAATAGACTATTTGACCTCTCTGAGTATTAAATGAAGCTACAGAAGAAATCACTCATTAGTTGGAATAAAAACAACTCACTGACATCTGAAATTAAACCCTGACAAGACAAAAAGAAGTGATTGTCCGTAATAATAATATTGAGGCCATGAGTCAAAGAACGAGTCTGTCTCTCTGGGCACTAAATTAGGCTGTATAAATAAAGGGGGCTTCCCTTTCACTATGAATCTGTCAAAGATGTGTATTGTATTTTTAAAATATACTTAAAAGGAAAGGGATTTAAAGTGTGAGTGATTTAGAGGGGCTAGCAAACAGGCCGCTTAAAATAGTAAGAACGTTTATAGCTTTGCTCATCAATTCGTTCCAACATGAAAGCAGAGGGAAGGAAGGAAGCCATCGGGCAGTTCAAAGTATCTGCTGCAGGATTCACGGCCTCAGCGGTCTTAGTGGGGTGCAACACAACACAGGGCCCATCAAGCAGAGCGGACAACTGTCCTGGTGCCGAACACCCTCAGGGGAAGCAAAAGAAAGCAAAGCGAAGCTTTTCCTCCTGCAACAAAATAGTTAAACGGGCCTGAAGAGTGAATACACAGAGGAGGTCCAAACAGAAAACTTTTTCTTTTACTATGCCTGCTTTTTAAGCAACACTGCACGATAGCCCTCTATCACTTTTCAACGGTCTTACACTGTCTTGATGAGATATGGTTTGGCCGAAAAAACCTTGAATTTGTCTGAATTTGTGAAATAACACTGCCTGTGTCCACTGTGTGGTGTCAGAGATGATGTGGAGAAAACAACCTGTAATTGTCATGTAAATCGCATGATGTTTGTCTGCACTGCTAATGGCTGAGAGTAAGATTCAGTTGCCTTCTTTCAAAAAATGATGCGTGTGTTATGTGTGAGAGAAAGTGTGTGTGTGTGCCGCCAAACGTGCGCTGATAGCACTCAGGCCCTAATAAAATGGAAACACTTGGCAGAGTAAACTAGAAGAATATTACGTGACTGACCTCCTCATGCAGCAGGGATCAGAATCAGAATCAGAACTCCTTTATTGGTCCTGCAAACGGGGATATCTGCGTGTCACAGCAGCCTAAGGACGGTTCAAGTTAACAATAAACAATAATAATGGTACAAAATAAACAATATAATAAAAAGGTAAGAAATAGATTCTAATATACATAATATGTACAAGTGCCCCGCCCCTTTCTGTGACATCACCCCCAGGAAGTCATCGTTCACATTTAATTTAATTAATTTTATGGTAAAAGTACAGAACAGAAACACTTGAGCTGAGGTGTCCAAATTACCTTAGAATATTAACGTAATGTAACTTGATTACATTCCATTAGTATTGGAAATCTTGTTTTAAAAAACGGATTGCTTACGAATATGATAAAGAAAACTGGACCTGGAATTAATCCAAAAAGCTATTTAGTCCAGAGAGTTTACAGGTTCTGCCTCAGCTCGCACCACTAATTGTCAGAACCGGGTACTGACACTGTAACCAGCTTATAAAGACGCTTGAGTCACTTCAGCGTCGTGTTTTTACAGACAGGTTTGCATAACGTGTGTGTCTGTTGGAGGGTGTTAGTATGACGCCATAATCAAACTGCGTAATGTTAACTTGTTAATACTAGCATCGTTACAGCCGAATATCTGAGTACAGCACAGTCAGCTAACAGGCTCCATGTGTTGTGTTTAAATAATGTCTCAGTATGTTAGTATGTCAGCATCTATGAATAGCTAAAGTAGTTTAACACACAATATGTAGCCTCTTTGTAGTCTGCGCTGAATGGTTTCTGTGTGTTTGTCTCAGTTCTGGTTTAATGTGTTTTTTAAGTCACTTCGCTGACTCCCTGTGTGTCAAAAGATCATGGTACTGGTCTATAAAGAACTAAATGTTCTCAGGACTGAGCACGTTTGGTTTACTTGTATGGGAGATTGGGAGGGTTATTCAAAATGTTTGTTCTGACACAGTTATTTTTATTTTTTTTAAAAGTTTGACAGTAATGTTATCGAGGTAAAACTGTCAGCTCATCTAAATCAGGGAATAAAACGCAACTGTTCACTGTGGCTTTCAAATAAGTAAATTCATTTAATGCAATTTTAATTTTTTATCTGTAGCTAATTATATTTGCCTTTTTTCCCCCCTTCTGTCTTTCAGATGTTGTTTTCAATATCTTAATGTTTTAGTTGATTAATTTATATGAATAAAAATGGAATTCAACGTGATTCAAAGTGCTTGAAGAAAACAGTGGGTGTTAAATAGCAAACTAAAATAGTGTCAGAGGCTAAATCCACACGAGTGAATGTGATATTTACACTTTCTGATGATGATGATGTCACAGGACCGACAGAGGCGATGAAGATGTGGCAGTTACAGCTACAGTTACGTCACAAGATGGCGCTGTTGGGCAGCCATCTTTGAATGTAGTCGAGGTTGACAACCAGGCGGATCATATTACAACTGTACCGTGTCACACGCAACATACATTATCACATCTACCAAAGTTTATGAAAGCTGGACTCCGTAGATAAATAATCTACTCTCTAAAAGCAACATTTTTCTATTCCTTGCTTGTCTTCGTCCGCCATTGCGGCAGACACCGGGACAGAAGGGGACTTTCCGTCGTTAAACATTATAAATATCTACTTTCGGTTTCAGTTTAACAGTCGAAGAAGCTGAGTCGACGTCTGCGCTTGCAGCCGGTTCTGGCTCGTTGAATAGACACGTTTTATTAGTTTTCCAGAGCTAATATCGTGGTCGTTTTTACAGTCTCAGACGTTTATCGAACAGCGGCCACATCTTAAGTGGGCTCGTCGACAGTAAACACGTAAGTTTGATTTGATACTAACGTTAGCTAAACTGTGCTAGCTTACTGTACTCACTGTAGCATGCGTTCTGACCCTAACGCTGATAGTTATGTTGTATTTCTGTTCTGCTAATTTGTTTTCGTGTTGCTGTGGCTCCGTTTTTTTTTTTTTTTTTTAATCTTGAATTACTGCCAGACTGTTTCAAAGAAATCAGCCGTGTGGGTGAAAACGAAAGTGATTCAAAACTGAAAGTAAACACTGTAACCTTTGTAAATGAAGGGCATCTAAGGTAACAGTTGATTATTGACCTGGTTTATATTGGTTATAAAAGGAATAAATAGCCTGAATATTTAGCTGTGTAGTCTACATGTGTTAGCCACAGGTGGTATCTGTGTTTTCCAGATGTGGAATGTAAAAAAAGTACATTTACTCGAGTACATTTACATTTACATTTCTCTGACAGTTACAGCTACTAGTTCCTTATCAGTTTATAACTTCCCTGTCCAGTATCCATTGTTTTTCTGAGCTCATGATAAGTTGACAAAGATCTAAAAACAACACATATACACCACAAAAAACACTGACTGGGACATTTTTTCTGCATAACTAGTACTTTTACTTTTTGTTGCTTGAAATATTTGTTGATATTACTTGCATGCTTTTACTTAAGTAGGGCTTTGAGTGCATGACTACATTTTGAAGGCTTCTGTGAGTCCCACTGGTTACAAACTGACTGCATTTGTCGACATGAAAACTCAGCAGTGTTGTAAAAAGTTCATAACTAAGTAAAGGTGAAGATATAAATTCAGTATACACATTACACTGCTCAAAATTAAAAGTATATTGGCATATGGGTGTGTACATGCATGTCCATTTAAAACGAAATGTGTTGCATTATTTGTTTACAAACCACAAAAGAAAAATGTAGACAGGTCGCAGAATAAACAATGAAGTGAAAGACAAAGATATCCCAGTATCCCTAACTATATAATGTGTATATGTAAATAAATACATACTTCAGTGTACTTAGTTATCAAAAGTGCAAGTAAAAGTAAAATAATAAATATGTCTTCATCCGCCTGATTTGTGCGATTTGACCTCTGGTATTCATCATTTTTCTGATTGCCAGAGTCAATGTTTTTTTTTTTTTTTTTTTTTAAGAATATAACTACCAGCTAGTTACAAAAGTTTCCAAATAAATGTAGTGGAGTGAAAATAAAATATTTTCCTCCAAATTGTAGTGGTGTGCAGAAAATGTAAATACTCTTGTAAAGTACCTCAAATTTGTACTCACATACAGTATGTGGGTAAACGTATTTAGTTACATTCTATCCCTGATACTCAGCCGCTGTCACTTCTATTTGCAGGCCCTGTGCATTATGCAGAAAATGAGCTACTTCGCCCCGCTACTTTTCATGTGCCTGGATGTGTGTGTGGTGCACACCATCCGCCTGGCCCAGCTCTCGCCCCTCCTCCTCTCCAGCCCGTTCATCACCCTGTGGGGCGGCGCGTTGACCAGGGCGTGCGTCCTGCTCCTCCTCACCTTCACCTACCCTGGGAGCCTGCCGTGGATGAGCAGCTTCGAGGGGCTACAGCGCTTAGGGGTCCTTTGCTTCCACTTCCCGGTGTACATCACTCTTCTCTGGGCACTAGGGCAGTCCACCCTGGAGGAACTGTGGGGGTGGCACTCCTGGGAAAGGGTGAGTGGCTGTGTTCTGCTGCTGAACTGAGATGGACCCTGCAACTGTTTGATTACTGATTTTCATTCTTACTTTATTTCAGGCCCAAGTTAAAAGTGTGTCTTACTTCTTGAAAACCAAAGTATGTGTTTAGTTGTGGCATTAAATATAGAATCCACCCGTCACAGCAGGATTCAAATATTTGTTAAAGTTGTGAAACAGGAAC
>OMLP01045047.1:7515-22926 GCA_900302685.1 Spondyliosoma cantharus | reverse complement strand
AAAATAACGACACATGACACATTAAGTGTGTCTTACTTCTTGAAAACCAAAGTATGTGTTTAGTTGTGGCATTAAATATAGAATCCACCCGTCACAGCAGGATTCAAATATTTGTTCAAGTTGTGAAACAGGAACAAGACTGAAACCAAAACCAACCAGTTTGAAGAGAACATTTTAGAAATGTTGTTTTTACTTTCACTCCAACACTTGGCAGAATCATCTGAAGCAATTTACTGATTTACTTCATGTAATATTCTTCTGACTTGTGTTTTACAGGTGTTACAGGGTTACGTTGTGGCAGGCGTGGCATGGCTCTACTGGAGCCGATATGTGTCGTCTCTTTTACTCTCCTGGGGTCGATACATCTCATCCGTGCTGACGAGGGCGCCGGCTGAGAAGCCCAAAGAGGACACCGGGGCCTCGCTGAAGAGACTGATGGAATACATGCTGCCCTATCTCGGACGCTTTGTTGCTGTGCTGTTTCTTGTGGTCGTTTCTTCTTATGGTAAGTGAGCGAACAGCTCCTTGTAGGCAAACAAGAACATGCAAAAGACTTCATGGTTACTTCAGTCATATGCCATTAAAATGCCAGTTATGTCTCCAGTCCACTGACTCTGCTGACTCTTTAGGTCTGATTAATGGATTAACAAAACAGTTGGTAATACATTTTGCTGTCACCTGTCCTCAGGTGAGATGGCTATTCCTCAGTACACTGGACGTGTGGCTGACTGGATCATGAATGAAGAAGCACCCGATGCATTCACAGAGGCCATCAAATTCATGACGCTAATGACTATTGCCAGGTAATTTAAGCTTTGTGACAAAGTGGTCAAAGCATGACAGAGTTTTAAAAACTGTTTCTCATCCGTCTTTTTTAAATCAGAATTTTTTTCAGGTAATAATTTACCTCAAAAGCAAATATGTGACCCATCTGGAACCAGAAGGTCATCGAAGTGTTTCTGATTCTGGAGTTTTATCTGCTTTTTATAAAAAAACATTCCTCACTTAGAATTACAATTTCTGAAGATAATGAGATGTAGAAAAAGGAATTCAGTAGAAAAATGTTTTTAAAACTTGTGCATAAATGAAACAGTTCAATATCCTTATAACTTCCTTACAGGACTTCATTGAAATCAAGAAGTTATAGCCATCATATTACTCATTTATGAAGCTCTACCTTTGAAGCTCCTAAACTACCTCACATATCTCATTTAAATCTAGTAACTACAGTCCGTGACAGTATCTCAAACTAGAGTCTTACATTCCCCTCTGAGATTAATTATCTGATGCTTTTATAATTCCCAAATTGATTCCTTTGTTTATTGTGAAATTGAATTGTAACGTGTTGTTTACGGCAGAGGTGGTAGTCTGTTAATATCCTTGTATTGCTATTTTGCGTACTTTACACTGCACTGTGTCCTCTGCTGTTTGTTTCAGTGCTCTGCTTGAGTTCGTATGCGACCTCATGTACAACGTCACCATGAGCCGCATACACACCTCAGTGCAGGGAATCGTCTTCCAGGCTGTCCTAAAACAGGAGATTGCTTTCTTTGACGCCAATTCGACAGGTAAGAAAGTTACCTGACAGAAAATTATCTTTTATGCAAGAGAGTGTTTTTCATTTAAAAGAGTATTTTTCTTCATATTTATGGTACATGACTGTATTCGTATTGAGGCATAGCTCAGTTTCTCTGTTGTTGTCAGTCTCCTAATAAATACGTACTCGAGACTAAAGGACAACTCTCCTCTCAGGCGAACTGGTGTCCCGCATTACCACGGATACCAACGATATGAGCGAGGCACTGAGTGAGAAACTGAGTCTTGTGATGTGGTACACGGCGCGCTTCGGCTTCCTCCTGTTCTTCATGGTGAGCCAGTCATGGAAGATGACCCTGCTCACTTGCATGGGACTGCCCATCATCTGGGTCATACCTGAGCTGACTGGACACTTCCACCAGGTACGGAGGGGTTCTCTAAATCTTGCATGTTCTTCAAAGCTGCTCTAATCATGCATTTTAGATGAATGATTTAGATGAATTTGTGGAATGTGAAAGGCGTTTCTTGATGTGGTGAGCCCACTTCTCCTCAGCTCTCTGGTTTTTATGGCCCACAACGTCACACTTTTTTTTTTGTCTATGTTTCAGACCATGGCTAAAAAGGTTCGGGATTCACTGGCTAAAGCCAATCAGGTGGCCACAGATACCTTCTCCTCCATGAAGACAGTGCGGAGTTTTGCCAATGAGGACGGTGAGACAGAGAAGTACAGACGGCAACTGGACGATACTTACGCCCTCAATAAAAAGGAAGCAGCAGCCTATGCGGCCTCTACCTGGGCTAACAGCGTGAGTTGAACACCTCTGCAAAGTGTGCAATAATTTCTTAGCAGTCTCTCAGTTGTCAGTTGTTTACTGACAACAGTTGTTCCTCAAAATCGAGCACCTTAGGAGAACCGAACCTGAATTTTCATTGAAGTTCTGGGAAAAAAATGTCGGTATTCCTTAAAACAGGTCCTCAAATGTGTCTTATATGTTCTTTCAGATGGCCACGTTGGCCCTGAAGGTGTGTATTCTGTACTACGGAGGGACTCTTGTGACCAGGGGAGGCGTCAGCAGTGGAGACCTGGTGTCATTCGTCCTCTATGAGCTACAGTTTGCCTCTGCCGTTGAGGTGAGTCACAGGCAAAGATAAAGGGAATATGGTTCAATGAAATAATTATGTTCTCGCACTCGTTTGTAATGCAGAAGTAGAAACAGCTGATTAAGTGCCTCACAACGTCTCTTCCAGGCTGTCATGCATTATTACCCGGAGGTGAAGAAGGCGATTGGCGCGTCTGAGAAGATCTTTGAGTATCTGGATCGCAAACCTGTAGTACCCCCAGCGGGCAGTTTGGCCCCTCAAAATCTTGAGGGACACATTCAATTCAAAAAAGTTACATTTTCCTATTCTGACAGGACGGACGAAGAAACTCTTGTTCTCAAGGTATGTACCTTAAACTTCTTTGCGTTTATTATATGTACAATTTAAATCATTCTTTTCATTTCACCCTTCTATTTTCTTCTACTAGGATGTGTCTATAGACATAAAGCCAGGCCAAGTCACTGCCATCGTGGGGCTCAACAGATCAGGGAAGTCCACTTGTGTCAAGCTGCTGGAGAGATTTTACCAGCCGCAAGCAGGGGAGATCCTGCTGGACGGAAAACCACTGCGAAGCTTCAAAGACGAGTACCTCCATAAAAAGGTGTTTTTTTTTTTCACAACACACTCTATTTTGAATTTTAATCTTTAAAGCATTTAGCTAATATTGTCACCTAATTTGATTTGCTGTAAGTGCAATTATAGAAAGCCTTGAGGTGCCCTGATGAGTTTGTCTTCCGACTTAACTATGTATAAAAAAAAAAATTAAAAAATGACAGTAAGACTATAAGGAGCTTTTAAGCCTTTCAGGACCTTTCATTTGGGATGTTGAGGGTGCCTGTGTATGGGGGAGATAGTGACACCCTAAGGGGATTATCGAGTCATTATACCACAAAAATTGACTTAAATTCAAAATGGCAAATACTAAATGAATTCTGCAGCTGAGACCATAAAATGAAAATGAAATGAAATTAGCCCTGAGCTGCTCGGTGATGATGATGTAAGAAAGGTGAATCACAGTTCATTGAAAGTTTCCTCCCGTAATGTTCCAAATATGTCTTTAATATCACTCCTTCGGTGCTGTTTGATCTTTCCTCGAACGCTTTGGATTATTACAAGGACACTTGGTCGCACTTGTCGTCGCCTAGTTTCATTCTGCTGTTGCCCTCATC
The DNA here is from genome assembly GCA_900302685.1 of Spondyliosoma cantharus. Lineage (NCBI taxonomy): Eukaryota > Metazoa > Chordata > Actinopteri > Spariformes > Sparidae > Spondyliosoma > Spondyliosoma cantharus. The sequence continues at coordinate 19,120 of OMLP01045047.1, read as the reverse complement.
GTAAACCATTCTCACTGACGTTTCCCCCCCTTCATCCTGTTTGTTTATAGATCGCTGTGGTGAGCCAAGACTGTGTGCTGTTTGCTCGCTCTGTGCGGGAGAACATCAAGTATGGCTGCGAGGACGCCTCTGATGAGGAGATGCACAAGGCTGCCAAGCTGGCTAGTGCCCACGACTTCATCATGGAGCTGTCAAATGGATACGACACAGGTTCGACCCACAGACTCAGCTTCTTTTAGAGTGAATCCTTAAGTGTGGTTCTTCACAGGGGTTCTTGGCACTCGTTATTTTTCATTTAAATTTGAATTCTTAGACTCTCAATGTACAATGCTCAATAATAGCTAGGAAGATCACTGTTTCCTCATGAAAACTGAATTGATTTTATAATTAGTTATTATTCATACAAACTAGTGACGTGCGGATCGGCTCCGACATCAACCAGATCTGCATATGCACATTTTAATCCACCTGCCACTAATCGTGTCACAATACAGGAATTTCCATCTTCGATACAATACCTTGAAAAATGCTGATATTCAATATCATGTTCAGTACCACAAGGCCAAATTGACTGGGCATAAAATGACAGATTGTTCATAAAAGATAAATCTATAATTTAGATTTTTTTTCTGCCACAAATATTGTAGCAGCGAAACTTGTGAATGTTGACAAATTAAATAAATAATTTGACCAGACAGAAGAAACTCTTCAGAGGAAACAGAATTAACCTTTTGCTTTAAAACATTTTTTTTTAAAATTGCTCCAACTGAGCTCATTATTTATCAAGAGGCTAAATAAGTAATGAAGTTTTACTGTTGTGCTTGTGCATAAAGGCGCACAGCGTCTGTGTTAATGGTGAGATGCACTCATCATTACCGCTGTGGCGGCATTGTTGCAGGTATTTCACAAACTCAAATCATTAATTATTTATTACTTCACCCAACCGCATTCCAAACTCCTATTAATCAGAATGCTAATTTAATTTTGGCCTGGACGCCAAATATAACTGCAATCCACACATTATAATTACATAGTGCTGCAGAGAATTGAAATAAAATGTGATGCAATTCATATTGTCGTGACAGGTGTGTCTCCATGTTGTCATGCTTAACCCTCACTTAACTTTGTGAACCCTGCATAAACTCTGCTGACGGTTATGAAACGGCTAATAAATTTAATTAAAATCTCTTGTGTAACAGCACTTTGGCCTTGTGGCCTAATGCAAAATACACTTCCCGTCTTCTAAAGATGTACACAAACACAATAACAGTACGTCTGTCTGTTGAACAGATGCCGGTGAGAAGGGAGGACAGGTGTCTGGAGGCCAGAAGCAGCGCATTGCCATTGCCAGAGCGTTAATCAGACAGCCCAAAATCCTGATACTGGACAACGCCACCAGTGACTTGGACTCAGAGAACGCATACCAGGTTAGACATTCTGGAGTCTGTAATTTTGCCTATGTTGTACTTGTGTTTTTAGCATCTAACACCGGGTCATGATTGTTCTCAACAGGTGCACCAAGCTTTGTTGAACCAAACCAACAACTGCTCCGTGCTGTTGATTTCCAACAACGTAAGTGTTGTAGAGAAGGCCAACCGTATATTTGTCCTCCACGAAGGGATGGTAAAGGAGGAGGGCAGCCATGACGTGCTGCTGGAGAAAGGCGGCCTTTATGCTGAACTGGTCAGAAAGCAGAACATGGGCTTCCACCGTCAACAAGAGGAAGAGAAGAGTGATACGCACTGATGCGTGCGGGCGGAGGTTGCCTTCAGGCCTGAGAAGCAGTCAAAGTTACTGGAAGGTTGCTGATTAAATGTCCAGACTTAAAAGGGTCAAAACTCCAGAAATACTATGAATAACAACTTCCATTGTGAGACCAACACAAGTGTTGCTAGAGTTTATGGCCATTAAGAATATTTTCCTTCTCCATTCACATTGGAAATAGGTAAAAAGGAACTTGAAATCTCTACTCCAGAAAATGTTATTATAGATAATGAAATAGTACATTTTCTGGAATAAGACCAAATTTAACATATCACATATTAAGGTTCTTCAGCGCATTCATGCAAATCATCACCAATGAAAAATCAAGTCCTGCTCATTGATTTGCAACATTGATCACAATACAGATTCTAATTTTCATCGTCCAACGGTATTTATTTAGCCAGCGAGGCAGCTGGATTCGCGAGATCTCCTGATTTCAAACATACATCTTGACAGACTTCACGCTATGCGCTTGTGGTACACAGTTGTGCAACCAATCAGCATCCTATGAGGAACTACTGGCAGCTACGGGTGAGGTTCACATGTGACGACCGGCGGGAGAGGCGACTGAATGGAAACAACAATGGCGGCTCTTCTAGAGGTTTGCATAGCTGCTGCTAACGCATCAGTCAAATCCGAACTGGAGAGTGTTTTCCATTGAAAGAATATCAAGTTACAGCACTGAATCTTCCGACTGTCTTTGGTGCGAGTATTATTTACAAACTGGCTCCGCTGGTCGTAGCGTGTGTGTAACAAACTGGGCCTTCTGGCTAGATATTTATAACCTTATATCGCCCAACCCTAGTTCCTACTGGGCAGCTGACATACGCCAATGGGTGCGAATGAGAATCATCTTGGAAGAGATTTTATGAAGTTCACACACATTATTGCTTCACTCACTTTGCACATGTAGATTTAGAAGGAATCAATCAGATCAGACTTTAGAGATTGTGAAATGCAATATTGAAAAACTAACGTCTAAATGTTCTGTTTGTATTTATTTTTCGCAATTGTCTGCATATTTCCTTTGTTTTTATTGAAAACCCTGTGTTGATAATTCCTCACTATGTTTTAACGTGGTAGCTCTTTGTCTGTCCAGCTTCTAAAATAAATCTTTTGAACTCTTTTCTCGTGTTTTTTTTTTAATTGCAAATGATTGCAGGTGATTGTGGGTTACATGTTGTTTGTTTTTTCCCAGCAAGTCAACCACAAGAAGCAACCTGGGGATCTGTTGTGTCACTTTGCACTTAAAGGAGCACCAATTTTACACATGAAGGTCAATTTATTCATCGTGTATCACTACTCAGCCAGTAAAGACAATCCTGAAATGTAGCTTTGGGAGGGAGATTTCCAAAGTTTTAGGAGATAGGGTTATGTCGTCTGGGGTTTAAGACTTAATTTCTAACAGAAATCTATAAAGTGTGGTGTCTGATAGATGAAGACATTTACTGGAAGGCAGGGTGCCCATTTCCAAACTGAATCTTGTGAGTGCCCCAGCTTTTATAAATCACAGCGGGGTCCCTTTCAAATTAGCTCCCAGGCTGAAAGACTACAGTTCGTTACGATCTGTCAGAGGGTCTTTCTTGTTAAGCCAACAGGAGCATTAGCCACTAACTTTCAGGGGGTGAATAAATCCAGCTCAAGCAAATTGGCTCTAATAATTTTAAGGCAAGTCTTGTGGTGACAATCTCAAGAAGTTTCTGGGTTTAAAAACACTAATTTATGTCCATCAGCATACCACATTAAAACATGTTCAGCCAGCTGATTTCCCACACATGTATCCCAGGCCAGAATAATTGTCAGTATTTTCCACGTCCATAAAAATACCAACACTTACCACCTACATAATAATACGAAGGGGTTTCATAAGGCAGAGAAGTCCTGCATTAGTAACGCACTGCAGATATCAAAATCACGTAACACGCATAACAACAGCTCCCTGCAGACTCAAGGACACTCGTCTGTAAAAATAGAAACGTAACTGTGAGTAGTTGGAGGTGAAAAACTGTAGAAACTGAGGCACTTTGAACGCACTGCGGAGCTGCTGCCATTGTGCTCAAACATGTCAGAGAACAAGATGTACCGACCATGGAGTGGTGGGCGGGACCCTCTGGTTTTGACGGACGTCGGCCCGCAGCCAATCAGAGCGCAGGATCGCCGCGAATGCGACAGGAAATACGCGACGCTGCCACGTGGTGTGTTTATATAGGGTCAAGCGGAAGCGTTTAGGCGCCATTTCACTGCGGAGCTGCTCAGTGGCGTTTCAGTGCAAGTGCAGCGTCAACAGCGGTGGAAAAATTGGATTGTAATAACACTCCGCCTTCAGCCCGATGGAAGCGGCCGTCAACCCGCCTCACGACAGGTAAATTCCGCGGCTATCTCCATCGATGCGTGTTTATATCGAGGAGATTTAATCCTCTCTGCAGCGCAAACTGACGTTAACTGTCATTATGTTGTGGACGTTAGCTGCGTTTTGTTGCAGTTAGCCTCCCCGTATCAACGCTAGCTTGTCAGCGAACGGTTGCCTGAAGACACAGACTGGCTTAGCTAGCTGGTACAGTAGACCATCTCATCATGACTTGCTTATAACGTTACTACACTGTAGGCACACTTGCAAGACTCGCCCTTCTTCTTTTAGCTTGTAGTTTCACTCGTGAGCTGGCACAAAGGAGGCGGACAGCTGCAGCCCCACCGGCAGCTCCCCGCCGGCTTTCTGTCAGTCGGGTCATTCATCGCCCAGGCACCCTGCTAGCGCTAATCTCGCAGTTTGTGTAACTATCATGTAAGATAGCTGGTTATAACGAACCGTGTCCAGTGCGCTTCTAATGCGCAGCGGTTGCTTATAAAACATGCAGCAGCTTCAAATGAACCATTAAATGTGTCATGCATTGTTGCAGTCCAGTGGCGCTAGCTAGCTAGCTCTCTGTTAGCTTCCGCCTCGCAGCTCCTGTGCCGCTGGACAAACGTCTGTAACGTACGCTGAGGCAAAACGACTGACAGGGACTGACTGGCGGGTTAATAGTTGAATCTTTTCTTAGTTAGAAAAAGAGGTGGTGCTTTTTTTTTCTTCTTTTATCTGACAGCAAAATTGCTGTCCGTCATTCGTTCCTGTCATTGTGAGGCAGTGTTTACAAACAGTGAGGGCGGGGCGTCGTCACCACGCGATCACCAGCTGTTGGATTGTCGGTCCAAACTCTCACTAACCTTCCTTTGTTTTTTGTTAATTGGCACAGATGGTTTGTGGGCTGTCGCGATGCTTCTCAGTAGAAGCAGAATTTGATTGAATCCAGGATGAAACACCACATCCTCAACTGTCACACATTTTCACTAGAAAGTAATAAAACGGTAGCTTTAGATCATAAAGTGTAGCATTAACCCCCAACTATCAGGGTCATTTTCTTATGTTATGGACTGTACTTTTGACAAAGGTTGCATATTTTGTTGGACATAATGCATTCATAAATCTGTAGAGGATCCTTTTCTCAAGTGTTGTAATCAATATAAACGTTTCAAATTGCAATTTATTGTGTCATTTTAACATTTCCAGGCGTGTTTTTTGGCAGTGCTCTTTTATGATGGCATGTACACAGGTGTCATTTACTCTGGGCACTACTGTGGACATGTCTGTTCGACACACCGCTGGTTGAAAAGGCTGTTTTTGTCCCTTCACTTTTTAAAAGCATATTTAGTTAATGTCCTAAAACTAGCTTTACAAAAAGCGTTAACCAACAAATGAGGAGAAATTAGTTTTGATATGCCATTATGCATTTTTTTTTTCTGGATATACCATAAATATCCACTCTGACCTCTAGCGATCCCCACCATTACACTGCCTGCATATGATGAAGTTCCTTTAAAAACATTTTTTTCCATCTGAAACCTTATTTCAGAACTTTTCAAGCCAAAGTGATTTCCTTGAGCATGTAGATACAATAGTGAGGTGGGGTGAACTGACATTTGTTCCTCATGATGGTTCTTTTGCCTATGTGTTACACTAGATTCTGAATAAGTAGGTTGTTGGACATACGTGTACCAGAAAATGTCATCCAGTAGGTCCCATGATAACAACAAAGATTAATACAGTGATCAAGATATTGAGGCCATTTCCAGTAAAAGATCTCAAAACTTCTTAACTCACATTTGTACCATTTCAGTTCATTTTCAAGATTTTGTAAAGTCGAATTTGACAGGAATGTTGCACTGTGTGTTCAGCGCACGGTCGCTTGTGTTTTTCCCAACACTAATGCGGTTCAGCTCTTCTTTGTGTCGCTATGATTGGTTCTAACTGATGTAGAAAATCAGCTCACAGGCTTTGCCACAGTTAGTGTGTCAGTGGGCCAGCAGTGTGTCCTGAAGTGTGGGGTGAGATTTAACTTCTTCTAAATCTGGTTCATGTGCTCTGCTTAGAGGGTGTGAAATGGGGATGATGGGGATGAATGGGCGGCCGGCCTCACCTGACTACATGGAGAGAGAAACTTCTCAGGTCTATATATATATATACACTGTAGGTTGTGTGTGTATTTGTGATGAGCCACAGTTGAGACTGATGATGCCAGTGAATTGTAGCACTTTTTGGGATCTGCAAATCTTTCTCTTAAATGTGTTTATTCCTATTGGTGAATGTGTCCTTTGCATTAACACATTCTCAGTAGAAACTTTACTAGCAGCTGTACTGCCCAGCATGAGCTAATTCCAATTTTCAGACCACGGTGCCTTCGTCAAGGGCATCAGCAGGAGTATTCCTGACATTCATCCCTTCTTAAATGGAAAGAAACCAGAGGTCACAGATACCACACAGGAAGAAGCAATGTTGAGATTTGAAATGAATATGTCCATGCTCTTTAGGCAATATTTATAAGCACATTTTAAGTTTTGTTTATTAACGTTTTTATGACATTTTCATTTAGATGAATATTGAATTTGACAGCACAAATTGGTTTTTCGTCCCTTTCCCTGTTCAACGATATTATTTTGTTGAGGTTGAGCAGCAGCCTTGAGCATTGTTTCAATGTACACATGCAATTAATACAAGCTGAAACAGAAAAGTGACTGTAAACCAACTGTATAGAATCAGAGCCTCTTGAGATTAGTGAGCAGTTAGTGCTTTATTTTAAATATCATGACTCTAAGTCATTTGATTCAACTTCCAATTTCAGCCATGGATACAGTGCTGGTGTTTTCCTACTGTTTAAAAAAAGCTATTTTGGATATTTATGAGAAGCTAGATGTGACAACATGTCACATACATTTTTGGGTCTTCTCTACCCGCCTTTCTATAAGTGAATGTTTGTTTATATAGCTGGTGAGGACCCGTGCAATGGCGGTTCCCATGACTGCGCTAAAAGTAGCAGCCTATTGAGTCCTACTTCCCTAGACGACAGTTAGCTGACTGGCAGGGTAGAGCCATGGCTATCGCTTCACTGGACATTGGTTGCATGAATGAAGCATGTATAGGCGGCACTTTTTGACATGGGCAGTTTTTTTTTTCACGACTACATGCATTGGTGGGAATTGAGAGCAGATGGATGAGTCGATGGCTGCATCATGGAGCAACACATTCAACTTAAAAGTGCAATTTCCTTCACTAGAAGCTCTCTCTGTGACCTTGTGTGTCTTTGTATTCTCACACAATAACCGGTTCACCGTTTTTGTTTTTTTTTGTTTAGTCATAGTTGATATCTTTTTTATTGATACTTCCAGTCTCACCACATTTGTTCTGTGGCAGCAGTTCTGTCCATGCAGTTCTTCTTCTTGCTCATCAGATAACATTTTTTTTTCCTTTTTTAAAAATCTTTTCCCACCCTCTTTCTGTCTCCTCCAGCTCTCTGGTCGGGTTGTCCAGTGGCGGGATGGACCAACACAGCAGCTCGGGCAAACGCATTCGCAAGCCCTCCTTGCTGTACGAGGACTTTGAGAGCCCGTCTCTGCCGCACATGATGCCCCAGGGGCCTCCTGCCCCGCCACAGCCCCCAGTGAAGGATCCCAACCGACCAGGCCGCATGACCAACCAGCTACAGTTTCTCCAGAGGACCCTGATGAAGTCTCTGTGGAGGCATAGCTTTGCCTGGCCTTTCTACGAGCCTGTGGATGCCTATAGGCTTAACCTGCCGGTGAGCTTCAACATACAAGATTTTCACTTTCTACTTTCACTTTAGTTTTGTTGTGCAATTCTGCAACTCATGGTGGTGGCTAGGCTCAGATGTCAAAAGTAAAAAAGCCTTTACTGGATGCTGCTTTTGTTAAACTTTGTTAATTTGCACTGTCCAACATTCTGCACAAACTGTGGTTTCATGCTCTCTATCGTGCTGTCCTTTTCAGGATTACCACAAAATTATCAAACAGCCCATGGACATGGGGACCATCAAAAAACGTCTTGAGAACAACTTCTACCGCAGTGCAAGTGAGTGCATACAGGACTTCAACACGATGTTCACCAACTGCTACATCTACAACAAGGTAGGTTAAAGGTAATAAACATCTCACTCCATCGTGTCTTTGTCCTTTTCTAATTCCTCTTTTACACTACCTCAATAAGACAGCCTCACTCTGCTGATTACATTAAATATTACGTGGAGCTTGCTCACAGTTTTTAGTTTTAACTGACCTCACAAAACTGTTAGTTTGTATAGACGAGTCAGGTGCAGTCCAAGGACTTTTCTCAACATCGGGAGAGGCAATTTTATACCTTTTCTTCATTTCCCATGAGAAGATGTTCATTTAACTTGTTTGTAAACAGATCCTTGTCGGGTATCCTTTTCTTTCTTGCGCAATAGAGTGTGTACTGACCTGCATATAATATACATGTGCTGAAGCAAAACTTGTGAGGCAAAAGAGAAAATGATAATATCAAGTTGACAAGGGAACAAATGACTATCACATCTAACCGTTGAGAAACATGGTGCTGCATCGGGAAAATGGAGTGTCGATCCATTACCATGTTACTATATTACCAATCCGACAGCTTCTCTGGAGAGAGATCAGCGATGCTTGCAGTTATCATGTCACAGATTAATATGATTGTTTATCCTCCAACAACCACATCCTCCATTAGGCTTTGGCAGGTTGTCTAAATAAAGTGTCTTGGCTGAGGATTTCTAATACATAGAGATTCCCCAAAACACTGATTCTGTCTTAATCTCAAGGAAAAAACGTAAAATATTATTTGCACCATCAGTTTCATCCATATATCACTCACAATTTAAATGTTTTAATTTTGAATTATGGTGTCTTTCAGTGTGCTAATGTGTTTTCTAAATTGTTTTCTTGGCTAGCCGACAGACGACATCGTGCTGATGGCTCAGTCTTTAGAGAAGATCTTCCTCCAAAAGGTGGCCCAGATGCCCCAGGATGAAGTTGAGCTGCCTCCTCCAGCTCCTCGAAGCAAAAACAGCAGGGGAAGAGGTCGGAAATCTTGTGAGTTTTAGACAAAGTTGTTGAACAGTTGTTTTTGTTAGTTCGCTAATAGAATCATTAGACACTGTTTGTGATTACAAAACAAATATTGGACATGTTTTCAGTGTCATATCTGCATCTAGTATTGGAAGGTGTTCCTGTTGCAGAATTGTATCATACATGATATAAACTTTGCTGCAAAGCCACTCTGCTCCAGTGATAATAGCCTTCTTCCAGACTTTTTTCACCTTTCATTCTGTAGCTGAGATCTGTTACTAAAGTTGAATATACTGTACCTCTCAGCATCGAGGGCTCAGCAGGTGCCAGCGGTGTCCCAGTCAGCTTACTCCCCATCTTCCTCGGATACCGGGGAGTCTATGCTGGCCAACTCTCCCCAGACTGTGCTGACCAAAAGCCTGCCTCCGGCCAATATCATGGGCCTTCCACCTACACAGCCCACAACCAAGGTACATACAAAAAACATAATAATGCTGTCTGCAATATATTAAAATGTACGTATCGTTGAAGACAGAAGTGATTATATTTGAATGTTTAATTTAAAGAAAGATTGCAAAATATTTTGTACATTCAGAAAATAATCTTTTGAGGCATTAGAGGGATTGGAACAAAGCCATAATATTCTGGTCATAGTGATTTCCAACCTCTTTAATTCTAGAAAAAAGGTGTAAAACGTAAGGCAGACACCACCACCCCCTCTACCATGGGCCTATCTGTGGGAATGTCAGGACCAACGCACATGGTGGGCTTGGGCAAAGGAGGCCACGGAGGCCATGGAAACCACGGTGGCCATGGAAACCACGGTGGCCATGGAAGCCACGGTGGCCATGGAAACCATGGTGGTCATGGAAGCCATGGTGGCCATGGAAACCATGGAAACCACGGAGGCCACGGGGGCCACGGGGCTCATGGGGCTCATGGGGGCCAAGTCCATGACACATCCATGCACTCCATCTCCTCCATGGGCGGCATGAGCTTGGAGACTCCACCTGGGATGGGGCTGGTCAGGAGCCCTGGAGGTCCTGTCCTGCTCCAGCCGATGATGGCGAACACCGGGCGCAGAGTTGGCAGCGGACGCCCCATTAAACCCCCCAAGAAGGACTTGCCTGATTCGGTTCAGCCACAGCCCTCGAGGAAGGGCAAACTGAGCCCTCAGCTGAGGTACTGCAGCGGGCTGCTGAAGGAAATGTTGTCAAAGAAACATGCTGCGTACGCCTGGCCTTTCTACACACCTGTGGACGCGGCTGCACTGGGACTCCATGACTATCATGACATCATCAAGTGTCCCATGGACCTTAGCACCATCAAGGTGACTTGAAGTCAAAGAGTAATACTGATCACATAGTAACATTTGATCAGCAGATGCATGTAAATATATGTATTATTTGCCTTTACTTTTTATATTTGAGTACATCTATTGCCATGAAATAACTTTTGAGACTTTTGAAACTACATTTAAATTCTTTAAAAAAAAATCTTAAACATCTGATTGAAGCACTAATTTTGTCTCTTCCTAACTCTTCATCAGAGGAAGATGGACTGTCGTGAATACAGGGACGCTCAACAGTTTGCTAGTGATGTCAGGCTTATGTTCTCCAACTGCTACAAGTACAACCCACCCGACCACGATGTCGTGGGCATGGCACGGAAGCTGCAGGTGAGCCTGCGCCTCTAATTCTACTTTTTAAACAATTAAACTGAAAGGAAAGTCCCCTCCCTCTTTTCTCACCGTTTGATTTTTGCTTCTTTTGTGCTACTTCAGGATGTGTTTGAGTTTCGTTTTGCCAAGATGCCGGATGAACCGCACATGGATCACACAGCCATGTCAATGAGTGGCCATCCGACATCCTCGTCCTCCTCTTCGTCCTCCTCCTCGTCCTCGTCCTCCTCCACCTCCGAGAGCGAGCCCAGCAGCGAGAGTGAAGAGAGCGAAAGCAGCCCCAACTCGGACAGCGAGGAGGAGCGAGCACATCGCTTGGCTGAGTTGCAGGACCAGGTGTGCACACAAGTAAGACCAGCACTATTTATTTATCCAGGTGTCCTTTTTTTTAAATTCTTATTATGGCATATTTCATGTGGGAACAAAGCATTTTTTTCACAATGATAAATTTCTCAAATTTCCCCTTCCTAAACAGCTCCGAGCCATGCACGAGCAGCTGGCCGCCCTCTCCCAAGGCCCCATCGTCAAGCCCAAGAAGAAGAAAGAGAAAAAGGACAAAAAGGAAAAGAAAAAAAAGAAGAAGGTGGAGAAGCGAAGTCGGGTCGTCAGAAGCAGAGCTGGCTCTGAGGAATGGAAAATGCCCGGCAAGATACTGAAAACCAAGTCTGCCAGAGCAAGCACGAGCTGAAGAAGACTTCTGTTTGTGACTGAGGAGCAGATGAAGAGTGTGTGTGTGTGTGTGTGTGTGTGTGTGTGTGTGTGTGCTCTGCT
>OMLP01045045.1:2944-13618 GCA_900302685.1 Spondyliosoma cantharus | reverse complement strand
CCCCGCTCATGTCATCATACTGAAAATAGTGATTGATGATTTTCAAATGGCCCTTCCCGACATTTTTTTGTGTGCCCTCAGTAGATTAGAGCAGCAGATAGATGTTGAGCTGTGGACTTAATCAGTGTGTAATCAGAGGCTTACTGTTACCTCTCTCATTATTACCCATAGCTATCACCCTCTTCATTACCTCATTAACCTCTGTTTAATCTCATCACATGAGTGAAGCAGCCATGAATCACTGCACTCTTTCATCACCAGCTACTGTAGTTTGTTACATTATGAATACGGGGTATCAAGAAAGGGACAGAGAGTTTTTTTCAAACTTATTTTTGGCTGTGATGGTTTTTAATCAAAATGCTTGTGGTATTAGGAAACTGCTAGATGAGTAAAAGTTATCAGATTGTCACAAACTTGTAGGACTGCAACAAACGATTACTTTTATTGACGATTAATTGGTTAGTTTTTCTATAAAATGTCAGAAAATAGTGGAAATGTGAATTAGTGTTTCTCAAACTTTTTTAAGTAACTCAAACCGAGAAATTAATTATCAAAATAGTTCTTAATTGTTTTAATAGTTATATAATACAGTCGATTAGTTGTTGCAGTTTTATATAGTTGTGTTAAGTTTATAACTCTAACATGACAATTTCTCCATGGGAAAATAAATCATAATTAAATGATTGATAATGAGATATGTGTACGTGCTGAAACACTTGGCAGTGTCAATATATTCTTGATTGGTGTGTATTCCACAGGAAAGCTACCAGCAGTGGTACACGCAGCGGTGGCAGAACCACAGGATCGGCAGGCACCGGTGGCATGTGGCGCTTCTACACAGAAGACTCACCAGGCCTCAAAGTGTAAGTGCAGTTTATAAAAAGCAGTTATGATCCCCACAAGAACACAGGAGCATACACACTCACAAACTTAAAAAACCTCTGATATTTTTTTGTAACTTTCATCCCCTCGCAAACACAAACTGATTCTTAGGATTTCCGACACTAGTCCTTCATCAGTGTTATTTATGTTCATCAGGTAGAATAGGAGTGTTTAATGGCAGGGTGTGTGTGTGCGCGTGGGCTACCAGTCAAAACTTTGGACACACCTTCTCATTTAATGTTTTTTCTTTATTTTCATGACTATTTACATTGTAGATCCTCACTGAAGGCATCAAAACTATGAATGAACACATGGAATTATGTAGTAAACAAAAAAGTGTGAAATAACTCTAAATATTTCATATTTTAGATTCCTCAAAGTAGCCACCCTTTGCTTTGTTGACAGCGCTGCAAATCCTTGGCCTTCTCTCAATGAGCTTCATGATGTAGTCACCTGAAATGGTCTTCACTTCACAGGTGTGCCTTGTTAATTTGTGGAATTTCTTGCCTTCTTAATGGGGTTGGGACCATCAGTTGTGTTGTGCAGAAGTCAGGTTGGTACACAGTTGACAGCCCTATTTGACAACTGTTAGAATTCATATTATGGCAAGAGCCAATCAGCTAAGCTGCTAAAAAAGCAACAAGCAGAAGAGATTTGTTTGGGCCAAGAAACATAAGGAATGGACATTAGACCAGTGGAAATCTGTGCTTCGGTCTGATGAGTCCAAATTTGAGATCTTTGGTTCCACCCACCGTGTCTTTGTGCGACACAGAAAAGGTGAGCGGATGGTCTCTACATGCATGGTTCCCACCGTGAAGCATGGAGGAGGAGGCACACTGAACCAGCATGGCTACCACAGCATCCTGCAGAGACATGCCATCCCATCCGGTTTAGTTGGACCATCATTTATTTTTCAACAGGACAATGACCCCAAACACACCTCCAGGCTGTGTAAAGGCTATTTGGCTGGGAACTCCTTCAAGACTGTTGAAAGTCTTGTTGAAAACCATTTCAGGGGACCACCTCATGAAGCTCATTGAGAGAATGCCAAGAGTGTGCAAAGCAGTAATCATAGCAAAGGGTGGCTATTTGGAAGAATCTAGAATATAAAACACATTTTGAGTTATTTCACACAAAAAACATTAAATGAGAAGGTGTGTTAAAACTTTTGTCTGGTAGTGTGCGCACACACACACACACAATATAATGTGTGTTAGGAAAGTACATTTAGAAAACTTGCAACTTCCTCAACTTGTACTCTGCTGCATCCTCGGCCTCTAATATTAGAGAAGACGTCCTGTCTCCTGGCCATACCCGGCCGTGGTTGATCGATGGTGCTGTGGTGGTTATTGAGTGCGTCTCTCCAGCAGTCGAAGGAGGGCATACTCGCCATACAGTGTTGTATATCGAGTGCGTGTTTGTTCCTGCGTTAGACGCCGGCCTCAAAGCTTCATTAAAGGATCCACTCTGAAAGGTCAACTCAATTACAGCCTCCTGACAGGGGGAGGAGGGGGGCCGCTGAAGAGATGGTTGGCATGGCAATGCTGCTACTTAGCGATGCGCCCTCTACCCCCACCCCCCACTCAGTCCCTCCTTCAGCGATGAGAGACCCTCCTTGTTTCCGAAACTCATCAATAAAATCAGCCTCTCCACTAAGACTCACGCTCTGGTTGGGGTTACAGCAAATGATGGGATTTTGTGTGTGTGTACGCGTGCATTTGTGTGTATTAATCAGTCTTTGTTTTGACAGTGGCCCGGTGCCAGTGCTGGTGATGAGTCTGCTCTTCATCGCTTCAGTCTTCATGCTGCACATCTGGGGAAAGTACACTCGCTCTTAAACCTCCTGATGACCTTTGACCCTGCACCTGGCTTCTTAAAACATTGGACCTGGACCAAAAAGCAAAAGAACAACATCCTTATTCCCCAAGTTCCCTGCTCCAATCTCACTACAACACACAAACTGGATTTTTATGCGACCGTCTCAGTAGATGATCTTCATCTGTACTGACTTGCTTTTGCTCACCCTGCGTCTTTAAGATCTGACGGGGTGAACGGGAGGAAGCCACACTGGGCCTCCTCAGTATATGGTTGTCTCTCCAAGCAGCAGCAGCAGCAGCCATTCTCGCCACTGCTGCGTGAAGGTTTAGTGCTCAAGGACATTGTTTTTCGGGGCCTCAGCAAACATTTCTTCTTGTAGCCTCAATTGCTTTTTTTTTTGTTAACAGCATTTGTACAAATGTAATTGTATTATTGTACAATAAAAAAGTAAATCAATTTGTGTGATGAAATGTATCTTTATTTTGTTTTCTGAAATAACATTTTGTGTTTGGGACATTTCATGTTGAGTGTGCCTATTTCTTTGAAGAGAAAAGATGTTTCTCAACCATATTTTCAGTGATGCAGTATTCTCACTTTCTGTAAACATGGCCAGACTATTGAAAGTTATATCTTTTGCCAACAGCAAAAGCAACAAAAACTGCATTCTGAATAGTTGTGCTTTTAGACAGAACAGCAGGAATAACAGTAAGGAGAACGATAGAAACGTGTTGTTTCGGTGTGACTGACAGTTCATCGAATGCTATTGGTTTAAACATGTTCCAGCTACTTACAACTATTTGACTGATTTCATGTTTTCATGGTCTCATCCATGTAACAGGATTACTCAGCATGTGCATCTTATCTATATGAGCAAGGAGTCCTGACTTGTCTTTGTTGACTGGATGAAAGTGTCGACTTTTCAGTACGCATACCGCTTCAAAGGCTCAGAGGCATCGGCTGCCCCAGGGTTTCACCACCTGAACTGAAGCTTTTTTCTGCCGCTCTCAATAATTGCAGTCAGGCAAAATGAGTGACAGTGAACTGTGAATCTTTTCACACAAAATTCATTAAATGGCCACATCACCCAAACTCCACGAACTCTTTTCTCATTTGCCGTCCTCCACCTGAAAACCGCAAGATCTTTGAAACATTTTCTTTGCTTAAATGTTTCATGTCAGTTTCATGTTTCAAATGTTTTTTATTATTTAACTATTTAAGACGCATTCAAAACAGGGTGATGGGATGGCAAATATTATCCATTTTCTGCAGCCATCATATTGAAACTTTCTTCACCAAATATTTACAATATAATTAATTTGCAACACAACTGATTGCAATTTTCAGCTGAAAGCCTGCCCAGGTGTCCTGTTCTTAGTTTTTTTAGAGGGTGTTTATTGTTAAGGTTTTTTTGTTTTTTATCTCCAACATGGAGGTTATGTTTTCACGCAATTCCATTTATTGGTTGGTTTGTCAGAGGGATTACTCTAAAAAAACACCTGAAACTTGGAAGGAGGATGAATGTCAGCCCAGAATAGACCCCATTAACTTTTAGCTGATCCAGGAATTGTTTTCTCTGTAACAATACGGGATGGGGTGTTTTTCCACATTTTTATTAGACTCTCAGGGAATAATTTATGGATCTTGATGAAGAAAATCAGACGTATTCAGGTGGCTGGTATCTATGAGTAAGAACAAAAAGGGACTGCTGGGATTTGATGGAGGTTTTTTGCGCTCTTCTGAGAGCCATTATAGTTGTTATTTAATTAATATTGCAGTCCTGGAATTTCAGGACTTGTTCTTTGTTTTTAGCTTTTAATTTGCCCAAGTTAACTGATACATGCAAAGATATAGAAAAACTATATTAAGCAAGTTGCTGCATTTCTAAATCATTCTTGTTGAAAATAAAAAGGTGCTGTCTTATTAACTGTTTGGCCAAGATTCGTGCGCATTGGTGGCTTCAGTGTTGACTGATGTTCCGAACCAATTGAAAAGACAGTAGTAGTTATTGTTTAAATCTTTCTCTAAGACACTCAATTGAAACAGTTCCTCAGGGACAAAAAGCTGACCTTTGAGTTGCGCTGATGGTAATCTGAAGGCTAATTTGCATATAAGGAAGGCCATGTGCATGTGTCTACATGTGTCTGTTTCCCCTGTAAAAATAACTAAAACACCTTAAATGTGTTTTGTGTGAATTTCCCCTCCAAGTGTTATTTGCTTTTTCCTGAGGGGGGCGCTGCAGACTATTTTCTGACTACACTGGCTCAGAGGACATCAAGATATAACTTTGTCTTCACTGAGGTAGACACATGTGCTGTGTGTCATATAACACTGTGTAGTGTATAATCACACTCAGCTCCCACAGTGTAATCATTCACCTGTTTGGTAATCGACTTCTTCATGTCAATCCCCTTTCACCACAACCGATCTGAGTGGAATAAGAGCTTTGGATTTGATTAGTTCACATTAAGCTAAATAACATTTTGATGTTTGGTATGCGCTGCTGTGAGCTCCTGGCCGAGTGTTTTGTGGTTGTAGAGGTAGTTTTGGCCCAAACTGCATCACTGGGTTATCTGTGTTGAATATGAAACCACAAGCTGGCTAATCTGACTGTGTGTATGTGTAGTGTGTGTGTGTGTGTGTGCGTGTGTGCGTGCGTGCGTGAGCTTGTACTTTGTGTTAAACGTAGCATTCGGATCCTGTTCATTAATTCATTCTGTTGCTATGGCTCTGCTTTCCCACAGGCTTCCAGTGTTCGTGGCAAACTCAGGCTCCTGCCACATCACTCTGTCCCTCTCGCCCCTGTCCTACACACACACACACACACACACACACACACACAGAAAGAGAGAGAGAGAAACTGAGATACACTCACAAACTCCTCGGCCCAATTCATGGTGGCACAACACAGCAGTGAGACAGAATAATTCAACATTACAATTAAATATGAAGGAGCCGTGGCAGAGCGGTCCCTCAGTGTTCAGGAGTCAAACTGGCAGCATGTGGAGCGCTGTGACCCTCCACACTGCTGCAACCTGTAGTTCCAAACTCCTCCTGACACCGTCTATATAAGGCAACTCAGTGTTTTTTAGATTTCCTTAATGCTGGGACAAGAGTCCTCAGTCTTAATGGTTTGGACAGACAGAGGAATTACTAATGCTCTTGAATCACTCTGTCAGCACTTAAATGTTTTCTGTTTACTTGAGAGCTCTAATTTGACAAACCTGCCTCGGTTAGTATAGATGTTAGTTAGGTGATCACTGGATTTTATTCTTAAAAATGCCAGTTTGACAAAAATGTGATCCTCAGACCAGTGGCAGACTCAGGATGTTTGAGTGGCAGGGGCAAAATAAATATAAAGCGCACCACATGAATGCAGGGAGGGGAGAGAGAGGCACTTGACCACAGTTTGTCCACTGGAAGGGCAACCTAGAGGCACTTCGGTGCGTTCTTTCAAACATGGGGGCACCAGGGGAGATATCAATCATTAAAGATCACTTTCACACATAAAGACATCCAAAAAAATCTCTTGTGTGTTTCTGACAGGAGAAAAATAAGTATAATTATCACATCTAAATCCAATGAAATGTCACTTATTCCTTGTCCCTCATTAAAAATTCCAGAAAAGTACAAATATTTTTCATTTCACACGTTTAACTGCTGGACAATAGATGTCTCCTGCTCCCCTGTAAAGTCCATTCTCAGGGTATGTGCACTGGAGGCTTCACGTTTCCACATCACACTGGACCAGGATTGGCTTCCAAACTGTTTGTGATGTCACAAATCACGCTTGTAGCCCCGCCTCTTAAAATCGGATTTTCATTGAGCACAGAGATAATTTACACTTATTACTATGATGTGAGAACAGCCTTCTAGTATCAAACTCTGCACATACATCATTCTAAACAGTGAAGTTCAAATGTTCAACTGTAGCAGCATCTTACTAAAAAAAGTGTGTTTTCTTAATTATTCAGCAATCACTCAGTAGACACTATTCATACAAGGTGATGAAAAAGAAGCCTCGACTTTATTCATAGGTATGCACACAAGGTAGCATTAACACTCTGAGGTCTGGGGTATAAAATTGGACGTTTTTGACTGTTTTTGATTTTACCATTATATTTCACCTTAAAAACTATTATGACATACTGCATTAACACAATGAACCTAAAATCACAAAAAAACATAAAATCCGAGTAGGAAAAGATTAGAAGTTAGATTTTTTACTGTGAAAACCACAGTAACGAACCATATTTATTACTTATAATGCAAATATAAATAGTTTTTTGCTAAATTAGTGCATACGTTTTTGAAATTTACAAAGTTAAATGTAACTATTAACATTTAAATGCAGGCAATGCCTCAGGCTCAGGTCTCTCTCAGCTCAATGAAGAGCTGCACTGCCTGCTGTCTCCTCATTGTTTTGACCCACAAAACAAAAAACGACTCCACTACACACTAAACACACCACAATGAACACTACATAACACACTAACTATACACTCCAAACACGCTATATGTCTTAAATCTCTCAACTCTCAAAACTCGCTATCTCATCGCTGTCTCTATCACCGTCACTGCTGCTGTCAATCTTTCGCCGCCGTCCCTCCCACAACTTCCCCCTGTCACCCAGCAACCAAATCATGTGGTTTGCCATATAATTTTGTGATTGGTTGGTGTGGTGCCTTTATCCACCAATAGGAACGTGTTTTTTTGTATGCAAACACTTCCTGCTTGCGGACACTTTCGTGAGAAAAGCCTGTTTTTATCGTTTCTTCCTGCACCAAACGCGCAGCAAACGTGACGGCAATGTTTGCGAAAAAGCGTGGTGGACATTTATATTTAAATATATATTTATCATATTTATCATAAATCCGGTTTTACTTGGCCTATCAACACAATTTAAAAACTGGTATGTAGTTTGAAGGCCACACCAACACTTAACGTCGGAACTGAAACTCAGCGAGGCTGCGTCTTCATACTACGTCATCTTAAATTAGTCACGTGATTTTGACGCGCCGGCGCGTCAATTGACCTCAGAGGGTTAAAAAGCTCTAAAGAGTGTGAGATTTAAGATGATCTACTGACAGAAATGGAATTTAAAGTAGACCCATTGTGCTCTTTTGTTATTCCTTTCCTTTAGTGTTTTATATAATGCTCTTGTGCATGTAAAAGGTCTTGAAAGTTAAAAAAGGTCAGCGTCCACAACAACTGAAGCTCCTCTCTCCGACAGTAAAGCTGCGCCTGAAACGCCCCCTCAGTAGCCCTGTTTTTAATTCTGTGACTTTGTGACATCACACTTCGTCATCATGTATCACATTTGCATAGTTTTCTTGTTTGGCACTTAAGAATTGTTTTAGCACAGCTGCTCTGTTGTTGTGTTGGGTCAGGTGTGTGTGAGCTGACCAATCAGAGGAGACCGGGTTTTCGGGAGGTGGGCCTTAAAGAGACAGGAGCTAAAACGGAGTGTTTCAGATGGAGGGGGAATACAGAGCTGCAGAATGAGAAAACTGTTGTTTTTTGTGCATTTTAGCATGTAAACCTATTCTAGTAGCAGCCCAAAATAATATTTGAACCTGAAAATGAGCCCTTTAATATTCATAATAATTTTTCTATTATTCTACAATCACATGAAACTAAGAATCATTCTGTTTTCATTATATTAGAACGCGTCTTTTACATATACAGAGGCAGCAGGTCCTCTTTTATGGAGTCCACCATGTTGCACCACATGTTTCTACGGACAAACCAAAAACTGACTCTACAGAGGGCCTTACAAGTTTTAAGTGGGGTATTTTGTCGGCTGCTGAGTCCTACACGCTGCCACTATAAATAACCATTTTAGATTAAATATGACATTTATGGTCTACGTTAACAGGAAACAATACTTGTCTTTCTTTAAACTGGAATTTAAAATTTACACCTTTCATCAAGGTGCTTGTTAAGTCACCCAACGAGCAAACTCTGTATCTCCGTTCTACATAAATCATCCTGAACATCCACATGTGAGGCAACTTTTGTCTCGTGGAAAGAAATAAAGAGATGAGTGAGTGAATGAGAGAGTAAGTGAGTGAGAGAGAAAGGAAAAGAAGAGAAGCTTTCTTTAGAGCACTTCCTCTCTGTGTCTTTTTCACCAGAAACCCATATCCTGTGAAGAAAACCACACGCTTTTACAAGGGATGGTCCCTTACATAGAGAGAGGTGTGCGCACGCATGTGCTCACACACGCACACACACATGCATATGAGGAGACTTGTAAATAGGTCACATGTATTTTCTGTTCTACATAGCACATAGCTGCTGTGTGGTTTAACATGAAGGGGAAAATAAAATGTTTAACTTAGTCTCTCGCTCTCTCTCTCTCTCTCTCCCTCTCTCTCTCTCCCTCGTTTTCGTCACATGTTTATGCCCGGAGACATTCCACCCTGCAGGTAAACACAGACGATCAGGATATCAGGTGCAGCAGAGGGCGTATGGTTTTGAGACTCAGAATATTCCTCCTTCAGATGAGTGTGAGCGCCCACTCATGCAAACACTTACGTATGTCGAGTATGTGTGTGTATCTTTGAACAGATCACATGGTTGGTAAAGCGTGGAATGAATGGACAGGCGGGTGGAATTGATCGACGCTCACTGACCAAGTGAATCCTGAGGGATGTCCCAAAGAATGAGCACTGGTTAAGGGGAAGTGGGGACACCTGTGACAGGATCTGCACTGTGATTCAAGGCCACATTCTTAAAAAGGACTTATGATCAATTTTGAGTGTGACTTAATCAAACTATGTATAAGTAGTTTTATTTGTCTTTTCGTCTCAACCTACTATGTAGTCCACTGAATGATATGTGTAGCCTGGCTTCAATCTCACCTACCATCACTGTGATCTCATCTTCTATGAAGTCAGATTTCTCTTGTGATCCATGATCTATTCCTGACTTCATTTGTGCTGGTATTATTTAAGTGGAAATCGAAAGGCAGGTGCTGTCAGTTAAAGTTGATATGAGATTTATAGATCACAGATTGGTAAATTACAAAAGTTATTCTCAGAACCTGCTTAATCAAAGTTTGGCGTCTTTTATGAATCAAACGTGAGCACACCACCAGATTTGATGTTGTATAAATTCAAATATAAATCTAAAAACTTTTTTATGAATGATTGACTGATTTATTTTGAACATCTAAAAAAAATGAAAACAAGCATTAGAATAAAACCTTTCAAAAATAAGTCAAGAACCACTAAATGAAAACCAAAAGAAAGAAAACCTGTACAACAAATTCAATAATGAAACTAAAAAAAACAACACACATGTTACACAACTCACAATGTGTGCCAAGTGTTTAAATAATGTGCTGTTCCATGTGATGCCAAAACTGACCATTTTATGTACTTCTGTAAAGCTTAATCCATGGGGGTATGCAATATTTTTCTTTTTCTATCCTTTTTAGTAAAAGCGCTTTTTCATAAGTAATTTCTGTATTTATACATAGTATGTTTTATTTATTTTAATATGTATTTTTACTATGTCAATACATGTTGTATACTTGTTTGCTGTTTTTAAGATATTTATGTCACGTTAATGTCTTTTAGCTCTCACTCCAGAAAGAACTTTGTGCCACTTGCTTAAGAAGTACCCCATAAATAAACATTTGTTGATATTATCATTATTACTTTTACCAGTAAGTAAAAACAAAGTATAGTAATTAAAGAAATGTACAGCACCTTGTTTTACTTTCCACCTTGAAGCATTATATAATTGTTTTTTAAGTTGAATGTGAGTTCATGCTGGTGCATTCACTGTGATCACAAGACCAGTGATTAGTCAGGAGCATAGCAGCCAATTGGTGTAGCCTTCTGTTAATGGTCAGTGTTCAGTAGCAGAGGCTATGTGCTGAGAGGTGAGAGCTTGTTCACTGTAAAATAATCTGACTACATGTTCTGCCATCCAGACCACATGGTCGCTGCCATATAACTGCATGTG
>OMLP01045044.1:12336-23035 GCA_900302685.1 Spondyliosoma cantharus | reverse complement strand
TTCACGTATTTCGTAGCACTCCGCAAGTAGTCTGGTTACTTATCACTCCAGCATATTCGGTCACTAAGCGACGTCAGCTGATCTGTAGCCTGCTTCATATCGGAAAAACGTACTCCTAGGCCAGTAGTATGGATGAGTTTCACATTAACTTTAGTATTTTTGGAAAATACGGTGATTTCGAGTCTTGGCAAAAGGCTGAGTTGTCGTCACCGGTCAAGAAAAGAAAAAGAGAGGAAAGCAGCGAAGAGGGAGAAGCGAAATGGCACAAAGTTTTGGATGACAGAGATGTTGATGAAATAAAAGAGGATCGACACGAACTGAACACAAAAAAAGAGCACGGTATGGGCCAAGTCAGTTTTGAAAGACTGGTTAGAGGACTTGAATTTCAGCGGACGATTCATCAGCTGTGTTCTAAAGAATGGTCTGTTCAACGTCTTTGACGTCGGTTTGGCGAACTATTGTAAAAAGACACACTGTGTGAAGTTTTTTTTCGTGATGGCAAGTAGACGTGTGATAAGCCGATAATGTATTATCGGGAAAATAAGTCTCTTCAGGACGAATCAGGTTTGTCCTGTCGGGACTTATTTTCCTGATACCACCATTCTATACATTATCCCTTACTTAACTCAGTGTTAAATAAATCAACATATGGTGTATATGAAACAAAAGTAGTAAAGTAGTAGTAGCAGTAGCTTGTTAGCTGCTAGCCGTCGTCATGGCAGCCCAGACGTACTCGACGCGTCTGGGCTGCCATGACGACGGTTAGCGGAACAAGCGAGTCAGTAGTGAGTAGACCAAAAACTCTCTTTTTAGTAAACTCTGTGTACACAAACAATGTTCTCAATGCTCGTGTTCATGTGTAGAGACCCTGGTGATACTACGAGATTTCATGAAGTTTCATGTTGTGTCGAGCCTTCTTAGTGTTTTAAAAATAGCGATTTTTGATGCTAGCGTAAAACTGCCCCTTGCACTCCCATTGAAAATAAGTTTTAGCCGAAAACGATATGGTCAATCTTAAAAGTGCCTCTTTCGTCGTAATTATGCTTTTAAGCGAAGGTTTGACTCATATACATTCACAAATAAACCCAGGTTGCATTTTGGCGAGAGTTTCGCTCTATACATGGACAGCACCGTACCGCCACAATTAATAACAACATTCATACAACAATAAGTACATTTGTTCAATATGCGTGTTCAGATAACTCTGCATTTGTAATCATTTTTTGGATGTTGGATATCACAACCAAATGATACAAATCCAAAGTGCAGCCACAACAAGAAGTGGATGAAATACTTAATCTTTAATGAGGAAAATATCAATTATCCCTCATCACCTGCAGCCATCCTCCCGCAGCAGAAACTGTAAGTGTGTCCCCTGTGCACTTGTTGTCTAGTTGAGTCCACCTATGACCCTGAGGCATACATAGAATGATTAACTTTTACATATTATTTAATGATAAAATGAAACAGTACATTCAGGGGGCTTAACTAGGGCTATATAGATTTATGATGTAGCTAAAACACACCCTCTAATGTAGTGCTGTCCCTGGTCAACAGAATGTTATTGTGAATGGCAGTTTGGCAACATTATGTTGGAAAGATAGAATTGGAGTGCCCCTCCTTCTCCTGAGCCCCTGAGCCCCCGAAGATGACTGTGCACGTCCCTGTTATAAACCCATGTTGGTGAACAGTTCAGTGATTTGTATCTTACTTCATTGATGCGTATGTTTCGTTCAATATTTGCGTTCTGGCGTTCGCATAATTCTCAACTACTGACTGTATTGATGGGAGCCTATCAGAGTGGAGAGTGCGCAGAGCGAGAGAGGGAGAGAGCTCAGTGGCAGTGCATGGGTGTGACCGCAGGCTCCCCTCGAAGTCATCACACCGCAGGCTGACATGTGATGCTCACTCACACACACGCGCACACACACACACACGCACCCAGACCGAGCCCGGCGGCTGCGCACCGACCTGCTCCGCGCTGCGTCCACGAGCCACACCGAGGCAAGTACAACACTTTCATGTGATGATGACGGATTTATATGCAACTGTACATTTGTTCGTGTTGTAGTTTATTGTGGGCTTAATAACGCTGTTTGTCATCCTGGCTTTGGCATTGAAGTGTATAATGGTGTATCCTTGTGTAAACCCTGCTCCTTTAGCCTAGAGTAAGCTCTCAACTGACTCATCTTCAGTGGGTCTGTCCACATGTAGGCTATGTGTCATTCAACAGAACCAGGTTCTGACAAATTTGACAAAACCTGGTTCTCAGTCCGTAGTGACTAAGCATTTTAATTGTCCTCATCAGTGAGGAGGTAGTTCACCAGGCTCCCATTTAAAGCTGTAAAAAAACCAAACATCTGGAAGCATTCACGTCTTCAGTCATACATCTTGTTTTTTATTTGTCACACCAGATAATTAGTTAACATTGTGAAATAGTTGCTGGAGCACATAATTCCAAATGAGAAAACCACATCAGTCATCACAGGGCAATAACGTTCCTCAGAACGCCAAAATTAGGTTTTAGGCTTGAACCTCCTTTACATCTGTGATCCAGGACTTGAAATACAACTGGTGTGCATGATGGCAACAAGCGGCCCAGTCAGTGTAAATGGTTTGACATGTGGAGTGCACATGTTATCGGTCTCCATGTCAGGCTTCTTGGTGTCTGCAGCCCAACCAGTGAAACACCAGTGAATTAGAAGGTACCCACGTAATTACCCTGTGGACTCACACATTCATGCTAAAGTCATTTAATCTGTAAGACAGATGACGAACATGATTCATGTGAGGAACAGTGTGTCATACTAGAAGGGCTGCTGGCCATTGTTTAGTCTAGTGGAACCGGATAAACAGTGGTTGTTGGACAATTGAGCTGCCATTGCATTCACTGCCTATTCAAGCCAGTGGGGCCAGCCAGTGTAGCTTGGCCTCAGTGGACACAATGTAGACGTGACGCAGAGTCAATCCGCAGAGTACACAAGTAGTTCTGATCAAGCGATCTGATTGGTCATTTCTGTGGCAACAGTGCAACTGCCAGAGCCGGAGCAAATACCAACAAATGATACAACAAATGCTCATGAAAGTATAATAATATCACAATATAAATATAGTTATACACAGGGTGTGATTTGTGGAGAAATCTGATGGGGGGCATTTTTAAATGTGCCAGTCACAGTGGAACAGAACAGATATTCAGGCTGTTTCATGCAGCTCTTGAACTTGAACTTCAACTACTATGCAGCTCTCCAACCTATTTATATAGTAATTCATCGGATTAAATGAGTTAGTTTTTTTTTCAGTCCAACTTTTTAAAAATAAACGTAATCCATTATGTTGTTAGATTGCTGTTAGACAGCAAACAAAAAACTGTTAATGCAGGACTGAGCCTCCATTGTGTCAGTGAGCTAGAGAGCAAACAAATACGATGGATGATAGTGGATATTCCACGATCTCTGGAGAGCATCGACATCAGCTCTGAATGGCTGGCTGACTCAATAGGGACTAGATACTGTCTCTGTTGCGAGGTCGTTACTCAGGGCATGCTGGAGTAGTAAACTAGGTGTCAGTAAATAGGAGTCTACTGATGCGAGTTATTGTTTTCCAGTTCATTGTAATTTAAACGAAAATTAATGTCACTATTATACCGGCCAAAATAATTGCAATTCACAGTATTATTCTCAATCATCAATCATCATCTTAAAATGGCTGGATGGCATACTGGAATCACTTTACTCACACTTTGTGAAGAAAAGAACATTGTATTGCTTCACAGATGGGTCACACATATAATCTTATGACAAGTTGCAGACTTGACATGAAAGTTTACTACAGGTGTCTCAGACTGCTGGCCCCTGGGTCACTTCTGGCACTTCTGTCTCCTCAACAAAGACTGTGAATCCTACTCAGCCTCCAGATCATCAGTGACATCAGTGAAGTGTCTGCACAGAGCCCAAAGATACTAAAAGTCAAGAAAGGGGCTCAAACTCAATTTTGTTTTGCAACCCTGCCATTGTTAACTGATAAATGCAACCTTGTTACCAAATAACCCTGCTATTTCTATCCATGCTAATGAAATCTATCTGGTTGTGAAAGAAATGGATTACATCAGACAAGCCACAGCCCCATCCTCTGTTTGAGAAAGAGTGCTCATTGTTAGACAGGAAAAAGCAATGACTGGAGTCAAACTCAAAATGTGCCAAGAAATAAATATGTTTAGCAGCTAGCAGGTGTCACGATTTCAATTTAAAACCGAAATGAGCCGTCAATTTCAACAATCAAAATCAAATGCGGTTTCGTTGCAGATACAGTTGAAGTCAAACAACTTTAGATCTACTTGTAAAGAACATTGATATCATGGCGGTCTTTAGTTCCAATGATTTCTACAGCTTTCATTTTTCTGTGATGGAATGAGTTGAACACCAGGGAAGCCACGGCCAGTCTCTGCAAAGCACCTCTGAGAACACATGAAACAAAAACCAAGAACAAAGTACAGAAAACTCCACACACACTCCAAATCATGACAGCTTGTTTGATACAGCCATTACACTCAGCCACAAACACTATAATGGGAAAGTCTAAGGAGCTCAGCATTGATCTGAAAGAGCTCTTTATTGATTTGAACAAGTCAGCAAAGTCACTTGGAGTCATTTTAAAGCAGTCGCAGGTCCTGAGATCAACTGCACAAACAACTGTTTGTTAGTATAAAGTGCATGGCACAGTTGTGTCACTGCCACGATCAGGAAGAAAACACAAACTATCACCTGCTGCTGAGAGAAAACTGGTCAGGAGGGTCAAGAGTCAACCAAAAACCACCAAAAAGCAAGTCTGCAAGTAATTAGAAGCTGCTGGAAGACAGGTGACAGTGTCCACAGTCAAGTGTGTTTTACACCAACATGAGCTGAGAAAGAAAGAAAGAAAGAAAGAAAGAAAGAAAGAAGCTCTTGATCCAGATGCAGCATCTTAAAGCTCGACTGAAGCTTGCTGCTGATCACATGGACAAAGAAAAACCTTCTGGAGGAAAACTCTGGTCACATGAAACAAACACACAGATGTTTGGCCACAGTGAGCAGCAGTATGTTAGGAGGAGAGAAAGTGAGGCCTTTAACCTCAAGTGATGCAACAAGTGACTCTGCATTATCTCCGAAGCGGAGGTTTGCCAATTCACAAGAGAAAAAAATATTTTTATTGAAAAATCTAAATATTTAATTGTATTTAATTTAATGTTTGTGGAGGAGATTATATAATTCTAAATGAGTGAACACCCATAACAGTCTCATCCTAGAATCACACCTGACAGACAGGTACCTTGACCAACCACATGGGCCAAGTTGGACAATTGGATGAGCTTATTAGCGGCCTTCAGCAGCCATAGTTACTGGATTTTTTCATTTCATTTATCAGAGCATTTGATTTGAGTGCTGACATGAATATAAGAGATTTTAAGTTGCATACCTAATTTTTTGACTTAAGTTGTTTTTAAAAGCAAATTTGTCATCAATCCAGGAGCCTAGGTATTCATAATGAGGAACTTTCTCGATCAGTGCCCTTGAAGAAACTCAGATGTAACACCGCCCAGGTTTATCCACCGTTGCCTGAAAGGTAGTTGCTAAACCATATCAAAGTATATAAGAGATGTGCAAATATCGAATCTGTTGAGGAGTATGAAGTGATCTACAGTGTCAACAGCCTTTGACATTTCAGTAATCTCATGGTGTTCGTGGATGCAATATCATTTAAGACACGGGCAGCAGCTGTTGCTGTTTATTTAATTGGAGGCTCCTGTGGAAAAGTTAAAGCAAGTTTCAAAACAACATGCCAATGCTATGCTCAACTTAGATGAAGCTTTCATGCCAGCTGTCCCATGTTGAGCACTAGAGGACTACAGCACTGTCACTTTAAAGGAATCAGGCAGCTCGAAATGATCATGAAGAAGTAAGTCACATTATACTGGGGAGAATCTTTCCTGGGAGAACAGTACGTTGACTCAGCTGCAGCTTTCCGCAGACAGTGCAAAGTGATGCATGCCTACGTGCTACACTACACCTCGATTGACATTACTGCAGTATATTTCCATGGCGTTACTAGGTACGCAGCTGGGAAATCCCCCAAATTACAGGAACTAATTCAGAAATGTGGGAGACCTGGGTTATTTTTTGCCCCTAAGTCATTGTGGTCTTATCATTTACAGCAATGTCGGAGGCAGACGCTTAAGTTTTTCCTGCCAGATCTAAACAGCATGTCTTTTATTGACTCAAGTTACACGAGGAAAGACAAAGGCAAATTGTCACACAGACTGTTTACAACCTTTAATCTTTGTCATATCACAACATAAAACCCACCAAGTCTCATCTAGTCCAAAGCTATGAACGCAAATAATTATTTTCTACATAACCATAAAATGAATGAAAAATGTAAATAACCAATCATATATGAGATGAGCTAAGACTCATCACCCTGGTTATCAAGACAATGGAGAAGTAGCTTGTTGTGTCAATCTGTCCTGAGCTTTAGAGAGAAACCCTCAGAAGTGTCCATTTGTGGACCAAATTGTCTGTAGTTGGGCTTTTATCATTCTACGTGTTGTAAACTTTTCATTAGCAGTGGGGTCAGCTTTGTTACCATAGCGCTATCAGCCGCCAATCAAAACCAACACGCAGTGTTTTTTAAGCATGCTAACACTGGGGTCATCTGGAGCTCTATCTTACACTCAGCACAAGTTCACGCCTAGCGCCCACGTTGTGTAAAAAGCAAATGTACCTGCACCATCTGGGCACCTCTGGGTGTGTTGGTCTTAAAGCGAAACTCTCGGCCTAGGCTTTTTGTGGGAATGTATATGAGTAAAACCTTCGTGTAAAAGCATAATTACGAAGAAAGAGGCACTTTTAAGATTTACCGTATTTCGTGTTAGGCTCAAACTCATTTTCAATGGGAGTGCAAGGGGCACTTTTACGCTAGCATCAAAATTGCTATTTTTGAAACACTATCGTCATGGCAGCCCAGACGTACTCTGTGCTGCCATGACGACGGCTAGCGGAACTAGCTACTGCTACTGCTAAACTCTCTTTTTAGTAACTCTGTGTACACAAACAATGTTCTCAATGCTGGAGTTCATGTGTAGAGACCCTGGTGATGCTGCGAGCAAAGTTTCACGTTGTGTCGAGAACTTAGTGTTTGAAAAATAGAGATTTTGATGCTATCGTAAAAGTGCCCCTAGCACTCCCATTGAAAATGAGCTTGACCCGAAAACGAAAATACGGTGAATCTTAAAAGTGCTGCTTTTGGCGTAATTATGCTTTTAAGCAAACGTTTAACTCGGGTACATTCACAAAAAGACCCTAGGCTGCATTTTGCATTGTTTTGTTTCGGGGAAGAATTATTAACCAGAAGAGAACGATCTTCAACTTTTCTGCCTAAACGAACGAAATAAACAAACTCTTTTTCTTTTCATGACTGAATAAACAAAGTGACCTTAAAAAACGGCTTGTTTTTTTTGTTCACGTAAATATTTGAGTTTGCATTGTTACCTCGTAAATATTCAAATTCTAAGTTTGAGTTTCTTTTCTTTTTCACTAAGAGTAGAAATACCATCGTCTGAAAATCCTCCAGTAGGAATGAAAGTAAATGAGAGTGAAAATACTGAAATGATCCCCAAAATAAAACTGTTTAGTAGAATGGGTCCTTTCATAGTGTTGTCGTGGAAGAAGCGAACAACAAGTGTGTTTTCAAATCTGTCATTTTACTCCTAATTAGGTTTACATTAGTGTAATCATGTAATCTACTTAAGTTCATTTTAAAATCATGAGTTTCCTTTCATCTGCATGTTTGTGGCCCGGTAAGTCTCTCGGATCACAAACCGGCCAAACGAAAACCCTGAAATGCAGACGGAGAAAAACAAAACTGAGTTTACAGAAGTACGGAAGAGTGTTAGGGCCAAAATATGAGAGGAGGACGTTGTTTTTGTCATTATGCACCTCAAGAAAAAAGACGAAATGTGGAGAATAAACTTGACATTTCAAGATTAAAGTCGACCTCTTGAGACGACATCAAAACTACTTTAGCCACAAATGAACAATTTCTCTTGTAGCTCATAAACACAACATGTAATTTATCAAACAGCTTAGTATATCGAGTTTGATGACATCAC
Source organism: Spondyliosoma cantharus (assembly GCA_900302685.1). Lineage (NCBI taxonomy): Eukaryota > Metazoa > Chordata > Actinopteri > Spariformes > Sparidae > Spondyliosoma > Spondyliosoma cantharus. The sequence continues at coordinate 14,889 of OMLP01045044.1, read as the reverse complement.
TATTCCCAGAATAGCTCCGCCCAACATCAACCTGAGGCCCGATGAGCCAGAATAAGTTGATGAGGTCATATTACGGTTTTTATCTTTCCTTTATTGTGTTATGTCACATGTCTGTGCGTGTTAAAAGTCCTGCACTGCCTGAGCCGCCTGGTTTGGAGTCGAGCCTTGACTTCTGTAACTTAAGTGCGTCACTGTGTTACAGGCGATAAGTAAAGCGCATGTGCAGCTCTCACCAAAGATTGAACAGAGACGAGATGTCTCACTCTGTAGCTAAAACAAGGCGTCCAAGACAAAGTCGCTGTGTCTCAATTCAGGGTCTGCGTCCTTCGGAGAGACATTGTTAACCGCGTCAGCCGTTGTTAAATGTGACGGTCTCGCCTCTGGAGCGTTTCCTGGTTGCGTCACCAGATGTTTTACCCTTACGTCACGATTTCTGCCTCCCAGGCCCGCGACAGTGACGATCTACGCCACACGATGTCGCCATTTTCTCTCTTTCGTTCTACTTTTTCAGGAGCGCAAAGAATCTTGGGATATGTGAAGCCACGAAGGATCGTAGCGGTGCGTCCTCCAAAAACAGGGAAAAGGAGGTCGCATCTGGAGGAGCCTTCGGATTGGGACACGCCTTCAAATGCGTCCTCCGAAGGATGCAGACCCTGAATTGAGACACAGCAAGTGTGGAAAAAGAGATTCTGCTAACGTGTTTTCTGAAAATGTAAACGTGTTCTGTATGAGCCTGAAAATAAGCATATTATGATCTATTTTAAACACCTGAGTGTGAGAAAAGTCTTCAAACGCGAGCCTTTTGTTGTAGTTTCGGAAAAGCACAAGTGGAATCGCTAACGTTCGACCACGCGTCCGGTCCAGGTTCTGTACGAGCCCTGATCACAAAGCTCCCATCGTTAAAGATATTAGTTCCACCTCCTTTTTCCTCTCCTCTCCTCGAAGTGTCTGACGTGAGAAGACATCACGACCGCGCACTCTGAAAACAGTCCTGGCGGCGTGAAAACGTACGCTGGATGTGTCTCATCTCGGGAAAATTTAAACACAAGGCCGACCTCGCTTCAAACGTGAGCTTCAGCCGAACACCAAAGACTCTGCTGCCTGCATTTAATGAAGTCATTGCTCTTTTATCTTCGTCCAGCGGGCGGCAGTCAAGCGCTCGTCTCTGCAGGGTGTCACCACACACACGGCAAACTGGAGGCCACATTATGTGTAATTACTTTGTAACGAGCCTTGTAAGGAAGTGCCGAGCCAATTAAGGGGAATGTTCTTTCAGTCAAATTAAAAATCATTCATATGATGAGGAATAACTCTTCAGATGTAGCACTGAAGGTGTTTACGCCGGCTTATTATTCAGCTGAGAGCGATGGAGACCGCTCGGCTTTACAAAAAGGCGTCCGTTTTATTTAATATCAGACAAAAGAGGGATATCAAAAACGTAACCGCCCGCTGATTTCAGAGCAGATGCACCGACACGAAACTGTTATTATTGTCACTGAGGACATATTACACCTATATCAGTAAAATAAACAATAATATATGATTAATAACGGCACACTTAACAGTTATTTGACTGTTAACAGGCAATGAAATGCTCTATAAACTATTTATTAGCGATTGTTTATTGGAAACGGGTTAATTAATACCGTGCAGGTCATGTGTAAACATTATTTGGAGGGCCAGTGGAGAGTTGCAACTGATGTTTTAAACCTTTGCAACCTTTTATTGTTTCTCGTCGTCTGTGTGACGCCTCCGTGACGCCGCATGACGGAGATTTGCACCTTTTTTTTCCTCCAAAGTTTCGTCGACATGTTTGGTTTTACAGCCAATGCGAAAGGCTCGATCATCATCGTGTTACTGAACAGATATTTAATTACATGATTATTGCTTTAACTCGATCTAATACACTATAAATGAACCACGTTTTAATGATGATTGTTATAAAGTCTTACCCTGGTTAATAAGTTATTTTTTAGCATAAATCAATCACAGTCTGCACTTTGATCGACGTCCTCTGTCCTCATATTTGTTACTTATCTTCTTCTTCTTCTGTCTGAATTTGAGTCCAGTTTTCATCTATTTGCTGGCACTGACATTATTTCCTGAGCTGTTATCTGTCCTGTCAAAATGCAGAGAAATGCTTTGATTTATATAACAGTCTCCACATTGTCTTGATGTATTTGTATGGGTGTGTGTGTGTGTGTGTGTGTGTGCTGGGGGGGGGCATGACCTCAGTGTTTCTACCATCCTGGCTCCGGCCCTGCAGACACGCTACTTCAATATCTTCATTTTTTTTTTTTTAATCAAATCACCACATGAGCCTTGAATTCAAGAGGAAGAAACACGAAACCTTAACAAGTTTTCAGGGATGCGCGTTCAGCTATTGGATGATGGATTACACGGCTACCAAGCAACGGTGAGAGCGAAGCATCGTGGTCCCGCCTCCTCGGAGGTTTCCTATTGGACGCCGGGCTCCGTCAGTCCACCGCCCGCCCAGGTTAGGTTGCTCTGCACCGTTAAGATGCTCAATTGATGGGCGTACGGAGCTGTGCA
>OMLP01045044.1:0-12316 GCA_900302685.1 Spondyliosoma cantharus | reverse complement strand
CAAGATCAACTGTACAAATAACTGTTTGTTAGTATAAAGTGCATGGCACAGTTGAGTCACTGCCACGATCAGGAAGAAAACACAAACTATCACCTGCTGCTGAGAGAAAACTGGTCAGGAGGGTCAAGAGTCAACCAAAAACCACCAAAAAGCAAGTCTGCAAGTAATTAGAAGCTGCTGGAAGACAGGTGACAGTGTCCACAGTCAAGTGTGTTTTACACCAACATGAGCTGAGAGGCTGCTGTGTAAGAAAGAAGCTCTTGATACAGACGCAGCACCTTAAAGCTCGACTGAAGTTTTCTGCTGATCACATGGACAAAGAAAAAAACATTCGGGAGGAAAACTCTGGTCACATGAAACAAAAACTGAGATGTTTGACCACAATGAGCAGCAATACGTATGAAAGGGGGAGAAGGTGAGGCCTTTAACCTCAAGAACTTCATACCTACTATCGAGCATGGTGCTGGTAGTATTGTGCTGTGGGACCGTTTTGCTGCCAGTGGATCTGCTGCTCTGAAGAAAGTAAATGGAATAATGATGAAGGAGGATTATCTTCAAATTCTTCAGGAAAACTGAAAATCATCAGCCAGAAGATTGTCTCTTGGGCACTGCTGGGTGATCCAACAGGACAATGTTCCCCAACACAAGTTGTGAAGACACAAGTCCATGTCAGGAAGACAACACATTTTAGTGCACTGGCATGAACACAAACACACACCTTCATACACACTTTACCACCTCACCAAATTTCAGCCATTTTTTGTGGGCCAACAAACTGACCAAATAAGCTACCGGTTGTAGCTAAAGTAAAAAATAAATATACTATGGGTCCTTATAGGTTGATTCAATTATGAGATTTGTTATCAAATTTGACAACTGACAAATATCTAAATAATTAGAAAAGAAAACCTTTTTTCAAAGGCGATATGTGGCTATGGAATAAATGTGAAGTAGTTGTAAACAAACCAGTCAAATGATTGAGTGAAAGCTTGGTGGTGCTAAATCAAATTTGAAAGAAAACAGTTATTCTTTTGCCAGTTTAACATCCTCATTCTGGCCCTTTGATCAGTTTTGAATAGGATAATAAGACCGTTAATACGTTTTGTCAGTTGCTAAGTATTTCTAAGTTTTTCCCTGTACCTTTGTATATATAAAGTTACATTTTAAATTTTGAAAATGTGTAAAAAAAAATAAAAAAAAATGGTATTGTTTTAACACATTCGAATTCAAAGCTTTACAGGTAAGACAAAGGGAACATAAAAGTCTGGTCAAATCTGGTCCTCCTAAGAAAAAGTTGTTGAATATGCCTGACCTCAACCAATCCCTCCTCTGGATACAGCCTTGTCATTATCATATAAGCAACAACAGAAAAAAGGAAATGTAGACTTCATTATATTGAAATGATTGGGGGGTTCGGTGAGTTTACTCATAGTTATATATGACTATTACAGTTGATTACAATGCAGTTGACTAAATGCTTTCAGATGAAGATGACAAACAGGAACAGGAAAGAGGCAAATTACAAACTAATGCACATCAGTGTGCATAGGTATTAATGATAAACAAGATTCTTATTTGGGCTTTTTTGTTCATGGTGATATTTCATAGATAAGTTTATTTTCATTTTCTTTGTAGGAGGAAGAGAAGACTCCGAAAAATCTGGATTTTTGGCTTGAGGATGTCTACACGCCAGGATTTGACTCTTTACTGAAGAAGAAAGAAGCAGAACACAAAAGAAAGAGACTTTGTAAAACTCTTTCTTTGGTAATTTTGTCCCTTTGTGCAGTACTTATTGTTATCATAGTACCAGTAGTGGTTTTATAGAAGAAATACTAATAAGGACATTGTCATTGCATTGGACAACTTTAAGGACCTAATGTCTTACTATGATGTGGTCATATATTGTTCTGTTCCAATTATATTTTGACCAAGAACTAGAACTAAAAAACTAGCTGGGATCAACAATCATAGTGAACATGTTCTGGCCTCCCACTCTCTGGGGACCACCAACATCCACAGCGAAATGCATGGTAACTTGGCAAGTAGTTGCTGAAATATCTGGCTCCCCACCAAATGTTGGAAACACATGGATGACCAGTGGAGGAAAACAGATTGCCGTTAAGGTAATATATAAAATTACATAATAATATACAATTTCTTCAGGTTCTATCGCAGTATAATCTCAATACTTTAAAATATCCCCCAATGCAATTCATAATATTGACTCGGCATAACCAATTATCACAATATTTTTACCAAATATCTGGAAACATACATACATACATATATACATATATATACATATATATACACATATATACATAAACTCATGGTGTGGTAAAGCACATAAACATGTACTAAAAATTACAACTGGCCTCGCTACCGCCTCTGTTGTCTCCTTTCTACCCATTCAGTAACAGATGAATGATACAGTGCACAAAATGAGACTTCAAATGTCACTGATTTCATTTGATTTATTTTTTGCAATAAAGATGTACAAAGTATTGGTAATCATAAATGTTAAAATGTTAGAAAAAGCATATCTGTGACTGTTAACAGTACAGTGTATCAAAACATCACTGCTTCAACCAGCTGGGTTGATCCCATCCACGTTTGTGTGAAAGAGGAGAAAACAGCTTTGATCTGCTTTTGTTGTCATGTCTTTTCTTCAAAAGGCATTAAAAAGATAGAAATACACAGACTCAAAAAGAAAAAGACACAATTTGCTAAAATCAAAAGGCAAAATAACAGTAAAAGAAAAAAAATCAACATGTAAATTAACAAAAAGAGAAAAAACAGCAGAGAAAATCTAAACTAAAATAAATATCTTTCTCCATATTGAAATTTGACATAATTATTCCCCAACCTTAATTTATGCCATTAGACTACATTTATTTACAGGTTAATGTTAATACATTTTTATGTTTGCAGTGTGGACAAGGTCGACCACCATGAGATACAAAGTTTATGATTTTATTACAATATCATCCGTCATCATGGCTTGACACATGACGGATGAAGGCTGGAGAGGAAGTGGGGCTTTGGCAAAGAAATGCATACACTAATTAGTAGGTGGGTGACATATGAGTACAGGTGACATTTGGTTTCTTCAGTAGAACACAGTAGTATTATCAGACAGGCTTCAGAATCTATCTATAGGACATAAATGAAGAAAACCACACATACAAACACTATTATTTGGTTGTAAAATGTTGACAGGAGGTCTTTTTGTTTCACCTAATGTGACATATCAAAGACAAAGATACCCTCTAGGTCAGACTGATACATTTATACGTGTGTGTGTATATACTTTATTATACAAAATATAGAGTAACCCGTGTTCTTGTTGATAATGTTGTTGCTCTGTAACAGTAAAAGAGAGCGAATGCTTCACAGCAGAACAATGAACAGAGTTTAAAGATACACTCCTTGATTTTGCTATAATGCATAATAGTGCCCCCAAATGTCAGAATCTCCCTCTCGCTCATCAATGTTTTCACACCTGGCAAATATGTGCTATATGTGAATTGTCATAGTATACTCTTAGAAGTTACTATACAAGAAATCAATTTGTAACAATAGGAAATGATGCAATATTTGCACCGACAGATGCCAATCAAACTATAACTTTGGAATGCCACTAACAAGTAATGTGGCACTGAAGTGATTTAGACCCAACCTTAACACACCTTAGCCCTAACACTCCATTTTGCACCTTCACACTTAAGAATAGGGTGTCCGGATTGTTGTTGGGACTGAGGAGTAGGGTGGGTGAAGTATTGGGACACACCGCAAACTCTATTGTGTATTGTTATGGTCCTTTTCTTCATAATAGGCAATAGAATAATCGGCACTAGTTTGCTGATTTCTTGGTAGGTAGCTTACTAGCTAAAGTTAAATTGTTATATCTGATTTGTGCATGACAGTCCTGCATTTTGATGCCTGAAAGTTCACTTCTCACCAGCAGTGAAGTTGCTGCATCAGTGCAGACTGGCAGCACTGGCTGCCAATGCTTGCTTTAAAAACGCAGCCAACATTAGTGGCCAGGTGATGAAGCAGTGTTCTTTATTTTGATGACTTGATTGATAGTATGAAGTTGTCTCCATCAGAAAAATGACAAATGCCATTGTGATAACACCAGGATTGTCACAGTCACGCAAGAGAAAATAGCAAAACTGAAGATACTATATTGGAAATGTCTGTTAAGTTAAATGCCATAAATGATGACTGATGACACATGAGGGACTTGAAGGGTTGTCCCATTTCATAGGGTGAGATTACAACCACTACTCCTTGTAAGTCTGTTCTGTTCCAGTGTTGCAATGTCATAACTTCTGGTGACTATCAAGAAACAATTTATTTTTTAATTTAAAAGGCCGAAATCAAATATAACAATCAGATATCTTGACTTTTAGTCCCTACTTTGGGTCAAATGCACTTTTCACACATACACACGTCCACTTCCTTCCTTCCTCAAAACCAAGGGCAAATATAAATGCAGTCTAATTGGATGTGGAAGGGTCTGTTTTCCAAAGGTCTAAAACCTGACCCAAGACCCAGACCTCTATCAGTAACAATGAGCTGGCAAGATATGGTGGCATTTGGCAGCGCTATTGTGCTATAACTGAACCAGGGACAGTCTTTGACTGTGTTTTCAAAAGGTCTTCAGTTCCTCACCCAGTGCTTGTTTTTCACATACTTGAAAAGTACTCAAGGTGTACTGAACACACTGGTGACCATGAATGTTTATATAGTTAATGTGTATGTACTGAATGCTTATTTACACTCAAACAACAGCACAGAGTAAGAAGTGATAGGATGCAGTCCAATGAAGCTGACACACAGCACACTGTACTGTGCTAACTGCAGTCTATGCAGGACACAATTTATATACACAAGAATTGAAAACAGAGGGAGTACTATGCATGTACTAACTCCTAGCGGTAGTCTTCATTAATATACAGTACATTCAGCTAACCTACGAATCGTATCGCATTCGTCTGTTAAAATTGCATACAGTAAAGGACATGAAGGACACAAGGACATTAAAGTAACAAGCTAAATGCGAAACCTGCCTGTTTCTAGGAAACACAGTGAAAAAAGTACATCACAAATGAAGAGAACCCTGTTTTATTCCATTAGGTTTGTGGCAGATTTTAATAGTAACCATAATCCCCGGTTGCCATAATAGACCCTTTCCTCTGAACCGTGCTGCAGCTTAGGTCCAACTTCACTTTCCTATTTTCTAATAAACTGCACATCTAGATAAACATTGTCCTGCTTAAACTATGGCCTTTTATGTTACTCGTCATTCAGATGAAATCATTCATTTTGCAGAAGATTGATGTGAGCGATACTGAAGCCAGTCTTGGTGTGTTCAGACTGAACAAAAATATTCCTGATGTTATCCATTCATATTTGGCAGATTTAGTCTTTAAACAGTCTATATTTACTCTGCATTAATGACCCTCCAGACGTTCGCTGTTAACTGGCTAGCAACTCTGATTAAAAAAACAACAACTTACCAGTACCTTCCAGTTCGTACTTTATTTTCAACAAGATTCATCTTAGTGTTTTTTTTCTCCTTTGTCTTCAGGAACTGGAACTGACTTGAGCTGAGCGTGATTTTTTCCTCATGCTGAGATATTTCTAACTTGTGCTAATTTAGGCTGCCCAGTGTGAAAGACACAGGGGCATCAACTTGTCTAAAAATGTACTTTGCATTCAGTCTGAACACGCCTTTAGAATAAATGTGACTTAAAGGGGTGTTATTTTGATGTTTTAAAATTTGGGCCCTATATTTACACGTTTCGGTGTGTAAATGATTCACACCAACCAAGCGTTTTGGCATCGGTCCAGTAAATCGCCTCACCTGGCAGCTGCAACAGGTCTGCAATGGCTGCAACGTAAACCTTTGGGGCAACACCAACTGTCAAAGTCACATCCACTGAAAATGCTTATTTTTGTCACTGGCAGGCTGAGATTGTTAAGTGTCTGACAACATTACAGAAATGCCATTGCAGGCCTGTTGCAGCTGCCAGATGAGGCAACCTACTGGACCAAAATCTAAAACTTTTGGTGAATAATCTTACACACCTAAACGTGAATATAGGGGCACAGTTTTAGAAAGAGCAGAATTTCCCTTCAACCACTGTAAAACGTAGCAGTTGTGGGACAGTTACTAAATAGCTGCATGGTTTTAAAATAATTTGGCCAAGTCACCACTCTCTGTGACCAAACAGTAGGACACATTAGAATCAGTGTGAAAAACTGTAAAATGGTCTATAAATGGCTGTTCTTGGAGCCATGGTAAGTGCTCCTTAAATGAACTGAGGCGAGTAGATCCTTTCACACGAAGGAACGATGGACCTTTATTACAAGTACTTACTCAACACAAGCTCATATGCATAGAGGTATATCTTCACTCAGCCTTGACACATTCTAATGTCACATTCTTCCTGCCAGCAAGTCGCTTATTCTCTCTGCCCATCCAGGCTTTGTGGTAATGGGAGATCAGCAGTCCATCACACACCCAGACACACAAGCAGTCAGACAGGAGGGCAAAAACTTAAGACTACTGTGGCTCTGGAAAAGTGGAATATGTAACAATCTGCTGATTGATCACTTCACCAGCAACATGCAGGCCTACAGTAAGCTCTGTAACAGACTAATGCAGGTCGACTATGGGAAGAAAAGATGCATATACAGTACAGAAGACAATTGTGCTGAAACGCTCCTCCTAACATACATTACTAATGGATAGCTAATCTGCATTTACCCACCAACCGTCCAGCCAGTATGGCTTATAAGTGAAAAGGAACTTGTGACAATCGTTAGTTCTAGCATTAAGGCAAAGTTTTAACTAGCAGACACGTGGACAAAAAACAGCTGTTGAAAGGAAAACTTAACTCAATGGTTAAAAAGCTACATGGGAGAGAAAGTCTTTCCACCTGACGAGGCTGGAAAAATACGTTCACATCTTTTCAAACAAACAAACGGATCCTAACATTAAGACCCACAGAACCATTTTTAGGCAATGTGCCTAAAAGATGAATTGTGTCTTGTGTCGAGTAGTAGAGGCCATCGGAAATATTCAACAGCTTAAAAAGGAAGACTTAAAAGTGACCAACAAATAAAAAACCCAAATAAACATGTTGATTAGGGTAAAAGAGAAAGAGAGATGACAAAGTCTTCATGCAATCAAGTGGACAACCTTCAATAAATTCATGAAATCCACTCGCATAAATACTCCAACTAAGAAAGAACCACATTTAAAACTCAATAAAACTAACTATTATAATCAATATATACCAATATAATAGGCAATATTGTCAATCTAGATAGAGATTATAATTATTTCATCTGATTCAACTGGAAGGCACATCCATAAGGCTTTAGACGGTGTTGCAAAGCTTTCTGCATGGTTCTCTCCCAATATCTAAGGAAAACAACAGGGTGATTATTGCTGCATCACAAACACAACAAACTGGTCCAATTAATTTAACAAATATGACATCAAGATATTCCATGTCATGGGAACAATGTGGACATTGTGTACAACTGCTTTGGAGCCTGAGAGAAATCAACTTTGACAAAAATGTAATTGTCATGGGGAAATAAAAAAAATTAGAGCTACAAGAGAAAAACCCAGACATCTTGGAATAAACAGAAAGAAAGGAGCAGAGTGGGCCACCTTACAACCGTCCCCGCCTACCCCAACCCTGACATTCCTCCATCACTTGTAGGGCTTACACATCTCAACCAATACCACTTCCGTCATCTTTATTCATTCTCATTATTATGATTACCAGCATTGTTTCCTTCTGTGGCTGTGTTTTCTATTGTCTCTGGAGTGTATGTGGTGCACCTCTAAGTTTGGACTGGATCTGGGATGTGTATGTGGGCCTGCTTCCAGAGGCAGAGGTGGATGTGAGGCTTTAAAACTTGGATGTTCTTCTCCGTGCGTGTATTTAAGAGTAGAAAGTGAGGACGCTCTGGTGGTTGCCACGCACCAGAAGCATGGGTGGCAGGTCCTTAGACAGTGCCTCCAGCCAGGCCATATACAGAGCGCTCGACACCGCGCCCTTCCTGGCCAACGGCAGACTCCTGCATGGAGGAAGAGGAAGAGGAAGGGGAATACATATGAAGAAATACAATAAAACACCAAAACCATATATCACCTATTACCTTATGAGTTAGTGAGGCCACATCTCCTGTGTAGAGGAGCTGTGTAGCATTCAAAAGACACTGCTTACAATGATGTGGAAACTAAAGGCTAAAACACTGAACAGGAGCTGGGTATCACCACTGATTTCTCAAATCAGCTCCATTCCGATCCACAAAGTCTAAATTCTATTTGTTTTCTGATGATCCGTAGAGAATTTACAAAAACAGTATGGACAGCTGGAGCACTGTGTATTGAAACAAAGGAAAGTGTGAAAAAAAGGAAACTTTTCCAGTTTTTAAAAACCTTCTTGGTTGCTAGGCAAAATCAATAGCAGCCTCTGTGATTTGCTAATCGCATTGTTTCAAATTGTGATTTCTATCTAAAATCAATTAATCATTCAGCCCACAGGCAGATCACAAAGGACGGAAGCGCGTCACTTAACACCCAAACTTGGCAGAGACTGTCCGCATAGTTTATTTATTACGCTGACATTACATGTGAACTCTCACCCGTAAATGTGGTGAATTATAGACTTTACTTGCCAAACACAAAATCTACCCACATGTGGTGGTGGTTAATTTCTGACTCTCTGACAAGCATCTATGAAAAAAGGCATATTTTAAAAGATTGATTTCTGGATTTTATAAATAGATAGCATTCAAATGAACATGAAAAATGTTTTTACACTGGACATGCATCTCTACACTTAATACCACATTTCTTAATCCAAAAGTTTTTGAGCTAATTACTAGTCAAGTTATAAACTTTCCGTGTTACAAAAAGGTGCTGTCCTGTAACATTTAAGGGCCTGCATTTGAAGTACTGTGTTTGAGATTAAATAAACTGGAGGACTTAGATCCATGCCCTCGTGCAGTGTTTTAAAGTCTGATTAGCCTTCAGAAGTTTACAATCCTGCAGTATGAAACAAGATTTTCCTGCTCAGAAACTTATCATCGCCATCACTTTGGAGGCTACTTACATGACAATGAGGTTGGCTGTGCTTGAATGTTCCTTCAGCAGTTCGTTCAGTCTGATCTGACGATTAGTCTGAAAGGCAAAACAAACAGGTTGAAACATGCAGGTATCAACTTACTAGATAACTATCAGGCCGCTAAAATGCTGACTCAGTGCTGGCAGTACAACTCACAGTGTGACACTGTTTGCTTACACTCAACTGTTTCCACTCTAATTATTCAAAGAACCTAGCAGTGTGCTGACCTTGGCGCGGTAGAGCTCCAGTTCATTGTCAGTGATCCTCCAGGGTTCGCTGTTCTTCAGCCTCTCAGCTGCCTCCTGCTCCATGTCGTCTTCTTTCAGCCGATACGGCTCGATCATCTCCTCAAAGGCCGACACGCTGCACAACAACGACAGCTGAGGGTTAATCCCCTCATACAAGCCGGAAGACAACATCGCAAGGCCCTAAAGACATCTCCAACTTTGACTGCCTTTACATGATTCTTTTTTAAGTATGACAACCATAGACAGGAATACCAGTGAATAGTTAAGTAGTGTTATTTTCTCCTGCCAATGATATGGTCAAATAAAGATTTAAGGCATGACTGATTTTTTATAACTTGCTGTTTCATGGGGAGGTCACTGGGGAAACGATTATGGGTGATTAGTGTTAGCTCAGTAGGTTAACCAATAACAATAGTGTTAGTAGTATTTAGTCAAGAAAGTCACTGACTTTGATCTTCATGAATGACTTACTGGGGTATCGTGGGGGCTAGGAATAAGATTGGTCTGGCTTAGGTGTAGCATTCTAAGCCGTGTTTGGCATCATCTATGCTAAAGGCATGTAAAATCAATGTGGAGAGTATTGACACTAACCAAATGATTTTTCCCAGATCTATTGGTTGTACTTAGTCCCCATTGTTGTCGTTATTATGTACTCTAGCTTTCCAACTTTTAGTACACAAATAATAATGGTCCAAAATTATGTGAAATTGTATACCTTTATCAAAAAACGTGCATTCAAGTCCTCCACAAACCTAGGGTTAACACTGACTTAAGTCTTATTTTCGTACTTTTGGCCATTGTGTCTATCGATTATGGCAGTGATACTGTTTTGCATCCACATGACGAAAGATTATGTAGAACTGTGTAGAAAACCAGTCTTCATGTCATCAAATTACCTATAAAAACATGAAAGTATATGTCTGTCCAAAGTATAGGGAAATATAATCTGTCCCTCGGAATGTCAGTGTTGTGCTGATGTCATGTCTTTACAGGAACAGACCACATGAGGGTGGCAGTGACTCACACTTTCCATTGCCTTCTGGCCAAGGACTCCGTCTATCATTATTTTATGAAAACAAGGTAGAGCTGGGGTTTGAGAGGTGTACAAGCCGAGGAGACTCAGTTGCAGAATGCATTAAGAGTGGAGTCAAAAAACTTCTGACAGAATGTAAAGCAACCACAGACACCTCTACAAAATCAATAAATCAAAAACGAAGCCCAGCTACACGAATGGCCTCTGGTCCAAAAATTCAAAAACTAAAACCTCTACCCACCCATGGGACACAAATGGAATAGAATTACGTTTGTGGAAATGGGCAATATATTTAATGATCTACTATCTCAACCTTTAATAATAATCAGTCTTTTATTTAGCCAGCTGTTATCTGAGAATTTACATTAAGTGTTGCATGTACAAAAGGACAAGAAAAACTTACTGTTCCTTCTTGGGCTTGGTGTTTATGTCTCCCAGGACAGTGATGTCCGAGAAGTCTATCCTGAACTTGCTTAGCAGAGTGGCCATCCTGCAAAGAAAAAGCAAAAACAAAAAGCTTTGGGATAAATGCTGGATAGAGGATGTAAGACATTTTCAATTCAAGGAGCTGTGGACAGAGATAACAGCAGTGAGTCATCATGAAGGCCAAGGCAAACTGCTTTAAATAGCTCTTTTTGAAGGGTGGAGGCAGGTTGGACAGGCTTTACTAGGCGCACTCTGGCATTCTGTGTATGAGAGTCATTTCCTTTAGCTTCAACTTCAAAGAAGCTGAGAGCTTGAGAGCCTCATCTGTCACATACAGAAGAGCTTTTGTACTATTGTCATATTCCTGGTTTCACATATGAAAACCCACTACAAATTAAACTTGAGCTGCACTGATCAGTACTGTATATCAGGGCTCCTCAAAGTACGGACAGAACAGTGAATCAAACACGACCCAGCTCATACCTCGTGTTATGAAAGCTACAATACATTATATAAAGTGTAACATCTTTTAAATTGAACATTTTTTTTATTCTTTGGTTTGAATGCTGTTTATTTCCCTATTGCTGACACTGTTATCATGGTGACATCACTGCTGTAGAGAGCGACAGAGCGCTGTTGTGGCTGCCAAATTCATCAATGTTACAGCAGAGAATTTGCTATCCGCACAACCAACATGTGTCTGTTCTAGTACAGCTTCTACAACTAAAATGAACGTAGATTTAAGAATATGTCTGAGTCAGAGTCTAGTAAGACCATCCACCACACAGGCAGGTCGATGTTTGTACCAAAATAGACACGACATAAAGAACTCTGCTGAGAGTCTCTGCCGTGTTTGCATTGAGGTGCACCTCGTCCATCCAGAAATCTATAAAGGTTGTTTAACACAGGAGTGTTGATTTTCCTTTGTTGAAATACATTCGCCTACATCTGGCATTATTTTCCTCTTCCTTCACTAGAACACATTAAATAAGTAGACTTTATTTTATTGTAGCATGTTTTGATAATTAATTATTGGAGATGTTATGTTAATTAATGGATTACATGTTATTTTGGTATTGTCAGTTGTTCTGAACCCCTGACATTGAATAAAAATCAGATGCAGACCTTTAAGTAATATGTTGGAGAACCCCTGCTTTGGTTGGTAAAATAACTTGGAGTAATGCGAATGTTGTCACTCATAATGCTGATTATTAACTAACTCAGTTCCATCAGCTCTCTGAAGCTTTATGGCAAATTGCAGTTCATTGTTCCGGTTTTACAGTGCACAACTTCACAGTTTGGTTCTGTCTCAGTGCTCTGGTGAACCTAGTTTCAAACAGAAGCATAAAACATTTTCAGCGAAAAAGCTTTAATAAACCCACTGTACACTGCCTGCTCAGCAGAAAACAGCAGATAGACACAGTTAGAGACTAGCTGGTGAACACAGTGGA
>OMLP01045043.1:57661-109237 GCA_900302685.1 Spondyliosoma cantharus | reverse complement strand
AGGTGCTGCTGCTGTTGGATCAAAGTCGCCAGCTCCTGCTGGGTCAAGACGATGGGAAAGGACTGATCCGCTGAGCCGTCTGCTTCACACGCACACACACACACACACACACACACACACACACACACACAGATTCCATTCAATCACATCAACAAGTGTGTGTGTGTGTGTGTGTGTGTGTGTGTGTGTGTGTGTGTGTGTGTGTGTGTGTGTGCGTGCGTGTGTGTGTCGTACCCATGTGTCCTGCTGCCTGCAGGACTGCCTGTATTGTCGCCTGCTGAACTGCTTCCGCCGTTGCCGTGGTAACAGCCAGCTGATCTGGGTTCAGTCCTGTCACCATCAGGGCTGTCGCCCCGGCGACCACTTCGCCCCCGTCACCTTCTGATGACATCAGCTCCTGAGGAAGACCGCTGTCTGAGGACTCCATCTGACAGAGGGACGAACTGATTGGTCATCTCAATGTATGTGTGTGTGTGTGTGTGTGTGTGTGTGTGTGTGTGTGTGTGTGTGTGTGTGTGTGTTTACCTGTGCTGCTACCTCACTGCCCTCCACTTGAACCTGTAACACAGACACTGCTGATGACCTCACATGCTCTGATTGGCTGTCTGTCTGCATAGGCTCCTCCCTCTCTGCTTCCATAAGCATGGCAACAGCCTCCGCCTTCAAGGACTCCGCCCTGCCCTCTCCAACCAATGATGTGATCTCCTGCACAGACGGACGGATGGAGGGAATCAAGGGACATCAGCAATGACGATGGTATGTGTGTGTGTGTGACTTACAGGTATGGATGGTCCGGGTGTGGGCGTGGCCTGTGTAACTGTGGTAACAGCTCTGCTCTGACTGGCTGTGGTGGAGGAGGCGGGGTCAGAGGAGGTGGAGGAGGGGTCTGTGGAGTCTCCCTGCAGACTGTCTCCACCCTGCTGAGCTGGAAACAAAAGACAGGAAGTGATATCACGTGAATGGTAGATTTGACTGAACGCTGAGAAGAGGACAGGTGTGTCAGCAGCTCACCTGTAGCTGTGGTGGCCGTGTTGGTGGTTCCGGTCTCGTGAGTCTCACACGGTGGGTTGGAGCACACCTGAAAGCACAAACAGAGCTCAGGTTTTAACCAATCACTGAGCATCAGTCCGGTGAGATGGGTCCGTACCGCTTTTTAATGCCAGATATCGATAAGGCTAGAGCCCGACAGATTTATCGGTGGGCCGATATTATCGGCCGATATTAGGCATTTTCCAAACTATCGGCATCTGCATTTATAATGGCCGATAAATTAATATTTAAAAAATGAAATAAAAATGGACGAAACACCCTTCAACCATGTTGTGAGTGTTGGCGTTGCATAGTTTGTCCACCAGAGGGCTCTACAACAGGTTGAGTCTATGCCAC
Source organism: Spondyliosoma cantharus (assembly GCA_900302685.1). Classification (NCBI taxonomy): domain Eukaryota; kingdom Metazoa; phylum Chordata; class Actinopteri; order Spariformes; family Sparidae; genus Spondyliosoma; species Spondyliosoma cantharus. Next base: position 107,851 of record OMLP01045043.1, on the reverse strand, counting down.
CTGATTGACGTACAGGACGGCCAGTCTGAGATCTTCTTGTACGGGTCACTCGTCACGTGACACATGTCATGGGTCACGTGACCCGTGACCACGTGACCCATGACACGTGCATGCGCAAACGTGCTACTTCAAAACACAAGCGAGCTAAGTGTTGTGTATAAAAGGGACGCTGGACGAGAGGTTTATGCTCGCAAACTGTTTACTTCTCAATCAAAACTAAACTTAACAATTTGAGACAAAAACAGCTGCGTACTGAACAAGCAGCGAGGCGTTACCAAGCGAACACAGAGTCATTCGTCCTGAACGGACAGAACACTAAGTGACCTGGTTAATGGCTTCAATTGATATCAACAAAAGAAGGGACATTTGCATTTGTCTGATTTGTCAAACTACCATCGCTATTCCGCAGAGGGGGAATGTTGAGAGGCACTTTCAAACTGTTCATAAAAAGTACGACACTGACTTCCCTCTGAAAAGCGAGCTGAGAAAGTTGAGGGAACTAAAATCACAGTTAATCAGAGTCGTTTTCCACACAGCGGAATTCACAAGCAAAGGCCGACACGAAGCGTCGTTACAGGTGAGTCAAGTCTTTCCAAGATGGAGAGATGATGAAAGAGGTCTTCGTTGAGGCAGCTGACTCCTTGTTTCACGATTTTAAAAACAAACTACAAATATTATCATCAATCAAATCTCTTCAGCTATCAAGAAGTACAGTTGCACAGCGCTGTGAAGTGATGGCCGAGGATTTGACACAGCAGCTTCAGAGAGACTGTGAGTGTTTCTCACTGCAGTTAGACGAGTCTACAGACAGCAGAGATACAGGCCAGCTGTGTCTTTTTATTCAGATGGTGTTTACAGATATGACTGAAGAAGAGCAGTTATTAACATCACTGCCCATGAAAGAACGCACGCGGGGAGAGTTCATCTTTCTGGCATTCAAACACTCCAGGTGTGAAAACTGTTTGTCACCTAAGTGCATTACTGCTGGGGCTGCACGATATTGGAAAAAACTGACATTGAGATTTTTTTTTAACCCTGCGATTTATATTGCGATATGAAAAAATACAGGAATTTGAATGTCTGTGTTTTATTGCTTGCTTTTATTGTGCAGGGACCTGAGTACATGTTTCGTTCTATCATGTGCAAACGTGAACTGAATGACAGTAAACAAACCTTAAACAGCTCTCCATCTTAAAATGGAACATTCTAGCTTCATAATTACATTAAGTAACTAACAATGAGTGATTAACAGGTTATTCAACGTTTTATTCATCATCTGAAATCTTTTACAGCAAAACTAAACATCTTTTTTTATCAAAAATGATTTAAAAATAATAATAAGAGCAGCTCTACATCAGATTCCTGAGTGGTCCACAACCCCTTTTTTGTAAATGGTAGAAAATAAATAAACAAGCTTTAACAAAACTGTACTGAGCTGTGTGTCACCGACGTAACTGATTAGTTGTGTTACCTCTCGTTGTGTCAACAGATGCAAGGCACTGTCGACACAGAACACGTGTTTGGTCAATATCATCCTTCTTGTAGCTGAAATAATTCCAGTTAACTGACGTTGCTTTTTTCTCGTCCTCGTTTCGTTTTCGGCATTTTCTCTTGTTCGTTGCTCATTTTTCAATGTTGTTACCGGCAGCGACTCGCTCCATGTGCAGGGGCGTGGTCTGCTTCGGCACGCTGAACGTGATTGACGGATCGCTGCGCGCGTGCACCTGTGTGTCAGGTAGACTTGAAATTAGATGAGTTCATTTGCCTCCTATATCGCAGGCCCTGCGATGTGAATATTGCGCACAGGTACATCGCGATGACGATGCTCAAACGATATATCTTGCAGCTCTACTTTTAATACAGCAGACAACTTTTAGAATAGGCTTTACATTTTTTCGTCATATTTGGACGATCTAATTTAAAACATCAGAAACTTGCTAGTAACAACAAAACGTCTTGAGCTGTTGAATAAATACAAATCTGTAACATCTGCTGTACGTAAGAATTAAGTATTAAGTTATTTTCTTTCTTTCTCTTTCTTTTTCCACTCACAGCAAGGAGACTGTGTCATCAGCAAAGTGCTCACTTTTGACCTCTCGCAGTATCCTGATGCCAATCCAAATCCAAACGAATAAGAGGAGCACTCCAAACACTGGAAAGTTCATCAGTGATTCTCTCTTGATTGCTAACGTATTCTGTAGTCACAGGTCATGTATCCATTAGGTCCCACATGTTATTTTTTCCTATTGTTTTTTTTTTAATGATTATGTATTTTTGAATATGCTAGAGTAGTGGATTAGTGAGGTGTTTTTTTTTTTTAGTTGTGGGGGGTCGTTCTTTATAGACAGCGACAACCAAGGATGTATGTACATTTATATAAACCATCCCTTCTCAATTTGGCCATTTAAGAGTGATTATAATAATCAATAAAATATATTTTAATCATGTGAACATGAGAGGGAATCCAACCTTTTTGACAGACTGTAGAATTTGTATCACATGATGAAATGTCGAAGTAAGTGTTTGTTCTCAGAGCTTTTATACTGTTCATTGCCCTCCATTCAACAGTGTGCTTTAAAGCCTTTGCCTGTCCTCTGTTGTGTGTACTAAAAATGTATTTGCAATTTTCATGTGCTACCTTTTTTAAAAAAGCTTAATCAGGAAACTGTTGTTACAGTATGGTGGATACATTCCCATGTGTGATAGCTAAATAAAGCCCCTTAGTTAGCTGCAGCTGGCGGTGCTAAAATGAGATCATGGAACTTTGTCAAAACTGTCATCAGGAAATAATTTCTATTTGAATAATGACCATCTCTCTTTATATTCGTCGCGTGCTATTTCAAATCGGCATTAGGTGAATCAAAAACTCAACATGAGACTTTTCTGTCAAGTCTGTTTTATTGATTGCTCTGCTTCAATTAATAAAATCTGAATTATTTAAGCTCCTTTATTTTGTTTACTTGTAATACTTAGTAACACAAGAATACTCTGTCCCCTCTGTGCATCAGTTTTAAGGCACTTCCTTCCCTTTAGTTTAAACCTATAGTGCAGAATGTATGTTGCTGCTTTAGTTTCCATTCCATAAGGGGGAGTCTGTGCTTTGCTAGGCAAGACTATTTATAGAGGCTCTCAGTTTTCACACTAACTCTTGCAGGGGGGAGCATCTGGAGCAGGCACCTACCTTCTCACCAAGGCTCCGTCTACCCCAACTTTTCAGCCATTTACATCATTAGTTTGGATTGTTTACTGCGGCAAACTCACATGTGTTGTCAGATGCCCACCTTTGGTTTACCAACAGAAAGAAAACTAACACAGTAAAATGATTGTTTGGATGATTTATTTTTTTGCCATGGTGAAAAACACCACTGTAACATCAGCCATAACGGCACAGATTCAGAAGTGACTCTGGGTGAGAGGTTGAGCTGTAAAGTTCACTCAAACTATCTCAGAAACATGTTTGTATGACAGCAACAGGCTGATCAGAAGATAATGTAAAAAAAGAAAAAAGGGCTGTCACTTTGGCACAAAACATGAAACCGATTGCAATTAATTATGCCCAAGCAGTTATGAATAAAATTAATTTAAGCCCAGGTGGGCTATTACGCTAAATCCACCATACTCCAGGTATGCTGAAGAGACATAAACTGTACGGGTCGAGCCAAGTGTCCCCAACTCAAAAGGTTCGACATCTTCATATAAAGGAAAAACACATAAAACCTGCAGCAGCAGCAGCATGACTTAAAGTGACTTGGTAAAAGATCACATGCACTGCTTGACTACAGTATGATTAAATTGAACAACGCTAAATCATTAGATCATTATTTCATAGTTCATATGTCCAAAATGAAAAAAAGAAGTTTCCTCTTCAAAAATCGCTGACGCCATCTGCACATGGGAGCAGAGGTGAGCAGGAGAAAACCTCAGTAATAAAGGCAGCAGGTCCTAACTGTCCGAGGACGCTGCTTTACCAAGAAATAAATAAATACTTGAACTTTCATTGTTATCAGAGCACCAGAGCCCTTTTAAGAGTATGAACTGAATACACAGTTGAACTTTTCTGGGTCTGGATGCACAGAAACTCTTGTCGTCTCCTCAAAGTGGAGTCCTTTCTCACTGTCCTCACTGAACAGCAGCACACTAACGACAGCTGCCTGCCTTGTATGTTCAGCGAGTCATTTCAGTCACTTTCCTGCCTCCTTCAGTGAGGCTTCAGTAAGACACTCAGCTCAGTCACATAGTTGTCCCATAAGTCATATGGAATGGATAACCTCAACAAACGCTACAAAGAAAGAAGTGCGTCAATCTGTTCGCTATGAGACGAGTTTGTGATTTTATTAGTTTCGATAAATCTGAAGTTTAAGAGGATGTTTCATCATCAGATGTATTGTTTCTCCTTGGTTAAGTTTCAACCACACATAAAACCTGAGCCAACCTGCCTTGAGCCAGGCTAGTCGATACAGATTGTCACAAGCTTGGTAAAGTGAGGTGAAGTGGAGCCACCTGCAAGTGCACAAAAAAAATCACAGTAATGTAAACTCAACCTCTAAACTTTGGAGTCGGCCTCAGCCGCCTCCTGTAAGGAGGGAATCTTTGGGATTGGACGTCTCTTTCTCCTCACAGCCGGATCTGGCTGGCCTGTTTGCGGTGCTGCCGCAGAAGAAACGGTAGGGGGGACCGGGATGGGACGTCTCTTCTTCACGGAGGCGACACTGTCGGGGCGTTCACTGAGGATGCCCTGAGCCACACTCTCCAAATCGTCCACGGATGTGCGGATGGCATCAGCCATTTGCTTCTTAGCCACTGAGACAAAGCCAGGGTCTCTGGCCAGGGAGGCCATACCGCCCATTACTAGAGCCTGGAAAAGAAAAGAACAGGCAGTTCATTCAGTATCAGCCGATAAAGGTTTTAAAATGACCTCCAAATGAACATTTCGGCCGATATGACTAGGCTATAACATGATTAAAGATGATTTACTTTGCCCGGTGAATATATTGATCTTGACAAGCATTGTATATCTGCATCTACCAGCAGGGCCAACACGATAAGGCTAGACCTTATCATGAAGGTTTCTTTTGTGGTGGTCCATTTTCTAAGTCTGTGTATACTGTATATATGTATCGGCATTAGCAAGCGGCCAAAATGAGTTTGAAAGTATCGGAAAAACACTAAGAAATCCACAGATTCAGTCATAAATCAGTGTTCATACAGCAGGTCATTATGTGATGTTGTAGCTCTCAAATTTAATGCACTCAGTTCTCAAACAAAACAAAACTAGACTGTGTTCACTCTTTCAGGACAAATACATGCGGTTTAATTCAGGACACCAGGCTTAATTTGTGTCCAGGAAATGAGACTGGTATTGGTGAAGGAGTTCTGTTTATTATCACCGTCCATGACAGATCTGACAGTAGACATCAGGACATTTCCTGCTGATAGAGGTGGGAATTAATTAGTGTGTGATTAAAGAGGTGGACGGTCTGAGATCCTTCTTGCTTACCTCATGGACGAGCTGGTCAGCTGCAGGATGGGAGCTCTGACTCTGTCTGTCACCGTAGTCAGGGTCATAAGGGAACTGCAAAGAGAAGATATGCCTCCATGTGTTGTCTGCACATGTTTTACCATCATTACACTGGGTGAGTGAATAAAATATTACCTGTGTTTTGTCTGTTCTCACTATGAAGTTCCAGGAGTGCATGTTGCCTAAACAAGGGTCAATAAAGAATACAATAATGAAGTTGCATGAATCTGTATGAAAGGTGTTACACAAATAAAATTTGATTGATTGACTGATTGACATACCTGGCTCTGCATCCTCACTGGAATTATAAAACTCTCCAGGACTGCCTTCTCTGTCAAACCTGAAAGACAAAAACGAATGTCACCCATCACCTATGTTCACACACGTCCTCTATAAATAAATAAATAGGTGTGCGTCGGGCTCTCACTCGAAGGCGAAGGCGTTGTTGTTAGTGTTGCTTCTTGGAGCGATTGTGGGGAAAAATTCCGTCGTGGGCTCCGGGCCGGAGGAGTTTGGTGGAGACTCTGGCTGGCTCTCAGAGAACTGGAGGGGCCGCTGGTGGGTCATCTGTTGGGACTGCGTGTTGGCGGGCTCGCTGGTGAAGGAGTCCACCCGGTTACCGAACAGACCGTGTGAGCGCTGGAAATGTGGAGTCCAGTATTAGTCTACATATTGACCAGTCACTCCTAGTCATTCAATCCAAAAATACATTTCAATTAAACTAGTGACAAGATGTCCTAACAGTGATAACGCAGAATATGTGCATGAATCCACTGTATTTATTTCAATTTACACAAAGTGGTTCTCACATGGTAAATGGCCTCCTCTCCACTCTCCTCCATAGCTCTGTCCATCTCTTCCTCGTTCTGCAGGTCTCCTGAAATGGCTCTGTGCATCTCCGGAGCCACTTCTTCATCTATGCTCCTCAGGCCCGCCTGAAAAAAGACAGTGACTGTGAAAAAAATGTAGCGCAAAGACAACAGTAATGCAGGAGGTGTTACACTTAGGAAGAAGTAAGTTATGTGATTTTGTTAAACTTGCTGATACACATTGATTTATTTACATAATAAGAGTATTATTATCATATTAGTTATTATAAAAAAAAATGCTTGAGTATATCTGAGTGATTTATGATTATCATGCAATAATCTTAATATCATAATAATGACGGTGGTTTTGACCCCATTCTGACTGCTCACCTGGATCTCCGGGCCTGACGCACTCTTCTTAGAGGGCCGGTAGCCATAGTACTCCTCCTGGCGCTTCAAGAACTTACGGAAGTGGTCCTGGAGCAGGAAGGTGGAGTAGAACTTCCCCACAGTCACTTCATCATCTATAACCAGATGGTGTCACAACACTCTCAGTGTAAGAAAGAAGTATTTTACAAAGGTGAAATTCAATCACTAGACTCACCTCCTATAGGCGGGATGACCTGGTCCAACAGTTTCATACTGGTGCGTTTCCAGATTTGCTTTATAATGGCTCTCAGCTCCTCGTTGGCCTGCTCAAAGTTACCTGATCAAAGAGGTTAATTAAAGATTTTAATGGAATTACAGAATCATAAAGTTGAAGCAAACTCAAATGTCACAATATGACCTGTTATCCATGCAAGTTTTGAATGTCTGCACCTTCTGTTTTGATCTTGAGGGCTGTCCTGACCAGAGCAAACAGGGTGGCATTGAAGGTGACGGTGCCGTCACTGTTGAGAGGCATGTTCATACCGACCAAACGCTATGGACAGGAAGCAGAGAGAAATTTAGTTATTATTTTTTTGCCCTTTTTATAGTTTTATCGACAAATGTTTTATTATCATTCGTATTTATACATCTATATTTTTTTTGTCAATGTCATTGACCCTGTTTATGTACCTTGCACGCAGCACGATGAGGACAGAACTTGCCAAAGCCCAGTGGAGGCTGGATGCGTCTCAGCAGCGTCACCACGTCCAGATGTTTAATTCTCCCCCTGTTAAATCAGAGAAACATCTTATACTCGTAATATGTCTGAGGGCACCCACTTAAATCTGACCTAGTTCCTGTGTGGTATGAGCACAAATAAAATAGAGGTAGTAAAGTTTCATGAGCGGTGCTCAGGCTTACGTGGCTTCAGGGTCATATTCAGCCCAGATCTTCTTAAACTCATCCAGGTGGTGCGGACCAAGAAGAGACCAATCACGGGTCAGATAGTCAAAGTTGTCCATAATTACAGCTACGAACAGGTTAAGGATCTGAAGAAGGCAGAGAATAAAGACTATTCTGTTGCGTGATGATCACTGAAATTGAACAACAGATAATAACGCAGTTAAAGAATAAATGTTGACTTCCTGATGCTGCTCACCAGGAAAGCACAGAGACAGTAGAAACTGAGGAAGTAGAAGACAGCAAAGTTGGACCCGCAGGTGTACTCCTCTCCTGGCAGGAAGTCAGACTTGGGGTCACACTTCTTCCCATACATGGAAGCCATCATGACCTCCTGCCAAGCCTCTCCAGTAGCACATCTGGATATATAAAGTGAGATCTTGGCTCAGTTTTTGCAACCAGTAATTTTGACCAGTGATCCTGGCTCAGAGACTCACCGGAATAACATCAGAACAGCCTGAGGGAATGCCTGGAAGTTGTTGTTGCGGTTGATTTGGGTGCCGTCCACTAATGCTACCTTTCCAAAGATCTGAAAGGTTGTTACAATCTCAGTCAAAATCCAAATTCAAAAACTTAGTCTAGGCAGAAACATTACAATCTTCAGGAGTTTACAATGTTTTCATACAGAAAATAAATATTCAATACTGTACCTGCATCCCGATGACAGCGTAGATAAAGAAGAGCATCACGATGAGCAGAGCCACGTGAGGAAGAGCCTGTGGAAACAAACCAGTCACCTCATTCAAAGTGTGTAAAAAGTCAGCAGAAAAAGAGTGAAAATGATGACGTGTGACGGACCTGGAAGGACTTGATGAAGGTCCACAGCAGGTTACGGATGCCCTCGGAACGGTTCAGCAGCTTGACCAGACGCATGACACGGAAGAGTCGGAAGAACGTGATGGAAACTGAGGCATTTTCAGACGCCTACAGCGGAAAGAACCAGAGGATTTGAGGACAATCAAACAGAAGAAGAAAAACACTGCCGGTTTTAATCATGGGAATGTTTAGGGCTTACCGCAATTGCTTGCATAGGATTCGTCTCCTGCGCAAAGAACATGAAAAGATGTTAGAGTGTGGTTACATGAGCTGTATATGACCGGAAGTTACCATATCACTAACAAGGGGCACATAGCAGACATATTATTGATCAGCTGTTAAATGTTATTAAGGTCTGATTTGAATCACAAAATAGGGTTAATATTAAAGACATTTTTCCACCTTTGATGAGTTACAAAGCCTCCATGTCTTAGTTGCTAAAAACTAGAAGAACAGCTGCTTTTTATAACTCATGCCAAATAAACAATGAAAACACGCTTAATAGACAACATCTAGTATTAACATATTTCAGCCAGTCCAGCCACCATTAAGTCAAGTAGTGTAATTTGTGAGAAATGGCCAAAACTATGGGGGGCAAAATAACATACCGGTAACTGCTGCTCACTATAGCAATCTTTGGCTGCAGCAACTAGCTTCAGTTAGCAAGTAGCTTAGTTAGCTGTGGAGCTAACGGGCCCTGTTAGCTGATGCTTAGTTTGGCCAGACTAGAGGTGATTGTGTAAAGACAGAGTAAGACTTTTTTGGTGAGTTTTATTCAATTTATGTTGAGTTTGAACGAAACATGTTTTAAGACGAGTTAAGGAGGTGGCAGCTTTTCTTAATCCGATAAAAGAGAGAAACTTGAACAGTGTACAGTTGTATTTTTATTTTCGGTAAAGTAAATAGGTGCAAAAATAGTTCCCTTCCTGACATTTAATGAGTTTATTTTTATTACTAATGAACCTAAGTAGCAAACAGGCTGCTTTTACATGTCCCAGCTTAAACTACAGGGGCTGTCAGACTATTGCCTCCTGTAGTAGAAGGGGGTATAGGGAGACAAGACTGGGCTAGCTGGTAAGCATGATAACTTCAGTAGACATCTCTGCAATACTATACATAGAGGTCTTTAACTTCAACTTCAATGCTGTTGTTTCTTCACATTCTGTTGATGTTATAAAATTCTGGTCATATCTTACAAAATGCCACTTTAACACTTGCTATGCTGACATACAGTATTTCTGTGTTGAGTTGTAGCCCCGTGTGTATAAACTTGAGCCACACAATATAGCAAAAACACCTCAAAGTCTCATCTTACACTTGCTCTGTAAGATCATACAGTAGAAACACGGATGTTTCTCCGACAGTTTAGAACTACACGCAGTTCATTACAGCAGAGCTACAAGGTTAGTAGAGAACATAGTGGAGTGCTCTCACAGCAAGGCTCATGCAGCAGTGCAGTGCAGTGGAGATCAGATATTTACAGCACAGCCATGGAGACAGTACAGTCCTCCACTGGAGGCCAGGGCCGTCTGTGGAGAGTAGACACATGAGTGAGGTGAGGTGCATGGAGGACAGAGGAGTTGAGAGGGATTAAGAAGAAGAGAAGGGAGCAAAAGAAAAGGAAGAATATGAGTGAAATAGGCTTTCGACTGAGAAAAAACGGATTTGCTAAAAGCTTGTGTTTATGGATGAAAAGGATGAGGACAATGCAGTGCAACAATAGAAAGAAACTGTCACTGACGAAGAGAAATATTGAGTATGTCTAGCTTAAGAATAAAAAAACAAATAAAATCTTTAATTAATACAGTGCTCATTTGAAAGTGTTTGGACAACGCACAGAAGACAGAACATAATAGAATATTACTGAAATACTGTGATGGATCATTGTTGGAATAATGAACAGTTTGGTGGTCTGTTGATGAAAATGGTACATCTGAGGTTGGACAAGGCACTGAGGAGGGTGAGAGAGGGCCAGCAACAGTACTGACCATGTCCCGAGAGCTAGCACCAATCAGCTGTTGGGCCACGATTGTATGCTTCTGGGTCAGAGCACTGAATAAAAACATGTAATCAATTCACTTAAAAATCACACCATTGACTGGGAATGTCTCATTAAGACAACGCCATGGGCTTCCATATGCAGCACCTGCAACAATAATCTGATATCTCAGGAATTCATTCGGACTGATAATAAATGATAATAAATAAATAATGTCTAATGATTTGTACTCACATCGACTTCACTCAAGATGACGTCAACGACGCTACCGATGACGATAACAAAGTCAAACACGTTCCAAGGGTCCCCGAAGTAGCCCTGCACAGAGAGGTAAAGCATTGCTGCGACAGGAGGACGCTAGATGGGACGGAGAACCGCTTGAGAAACAATCATTAGAGTGCTTACCCTTGCTTTGAAGGCCATGAGCTTAAGAATCATCTCCACAGTGAAGAGCACGGTGAAGATCAAGTTCAGAGTGTCTGACAGCTTGGTCACATGGTCCGACTGGTTGCAGTGCTGTTTCGAAGTGGAAAGCGATTATTAATCTCAGCATGTAACAATTGTAGTATTATTAGAAGATGTAGTATTAAGAAGGATAATTACATAAAACATGAACTTTGCAAAGGTATATGCATACAAATTCATCTAGTAAATGCAATATTTCTATTCTATATTAATCTTATTTATTTGAGTATATTTGTATCATATTCAATTTTATGTTTCTATTCCTACCTTGTGCTGCTATTTTTTGTTTTGTTTGCACACCGTTTTGTTGCCTTGTGTCAAAATAAATTTCTCCTACAGGGGGTCAATAAAGGTACATCTAATCTAATCTTATTTCATCTAATCTTATTTTATCTTATCATATTTTATCATATCCTATCTTATCTAATCTTATCTTAAACTGTAAAGTAATGTACTAACTTAAAGCCCTTGAAAACCCAAATCTCAAGTTTTTCTCCATGAGTTTAAATATTCATGACCGAAGAAGCAACATCAGAGTCAAAACAACATCAGTAGCTATTATTTATGAAGAGTTTAACCACCCAGAAATTCACTATTCTGCTTCATCATGCCTGTGTGGGTGTGTTTTGATAAGATATGACTGACAGAGACAAAACAAACCAACCACCGACTGTCATCACATTCTGATTCAAATGTTGCTGAACCCCTGATTCATGTGTGGAAATGCATGATGTCACACAACAAAAAGGGAATACAGAATTATTATCAAACATCTATAACTTCTGCAGAGATCAGTTTGCTTATGTAGGATCTCAGCACATACAGCGAGAAGCTGATAAAGAAAAAGACCTTTAAAGGATCAGTCCTGCTTATTATAATTTAAGTCTAGCTTTGGCCCATCATCAAACTTTTAAGTCACAATTACCTTGGTGAGTAATATAATCACGTGTTCATCAGATGCTTTGCTCTAGTCTGTATTATTATTCAATAAAGTTGATGAGGTAAATTCAATTAAATATACGTATGTACTGTTTTCAATTGAGTATATGTTAAAATGGATGATAAAATTATCACATTATGTCTGACTTACACAGATACGTCCATACGTTTTGGGAATCAGGGTTGTAAGATTGGGTTGTTGTAAGACCAAATTGTAATAAAACAGATAGGCTTTCAATAATAATAAGATCCAGCGATCCAAACTTAATTGGATCTCATCCACTAAGTGTATTGTCCAGTCCTCTCTTACCATAGCTAAAATGTATGTGCAAAGTCAAGTTATGTAAATGAGGTGACAAAGAATTATGTTGGGCTCCTGCATTAATGCGCTCTTAATCCTCACCAACATTAATTAGTCTGGGATTTTGCCAGAAAGTCACAATGTCTTGTATTTTAAATACAGTTTCAAAGTTTCCACTTGATCGTTAATTAAATGCTGTGACAAACACTGAACTCTTCTTCTCTCAAAAGATACTGACTATTGACACTGAATTCGACTGTCGGCGGCCTCAATACACTCTCAGATGGCTTTAATTTGCATACCTGCATCCCCAGACACAAGGTGTTGAGCATAATTAGGAAGAACATGAGGTACTCGAAGTAGCAGGATGTGACAATGTACCAGACTCTGTACTGGTAGGGGTTTTTGGGGATGTAGCACCTCAGAGGACGAGCCTTTAAGGCGTACTGCACACACTGACGCTGAAAGGGAGGCAGACAGTGGGTTAAAACACATAATAATGAGTCATTCAGCATTTGGGCAACATGTTTTAGATTTAGATTCACTGAGGGTCTCCATGTACCTGGTTCTTGTCCAGCTCACAGTCCTTATACTCCTCCTCGCCCTGCTCCTGGAAAGTGACGATGACGAATCCCACAAAGATGTTCATCATGAAGAAGGCGATGAGGATGATGTAGATGATGAAGAAGATGGAGACATCCACGCGGTTGTTGAAGACAGGCCCTTGGTCTTCTTCAGCTGAGTCAATGGCTTTGTATAGCAGTCTGGGAAATTGGGAAATTGACAGGACAAAGATCAAAGATTAGACTAATTTGTAGAGATGAAAAGTATAATTCAGCAGATTAAAAAAGATATATTGCCTCTTTCACCATCTCCGGCTCCAAATAATGCAATTACTTTCCGACTCAATACCCACATAATAAGATGTTCTGTCTTTTAACTCAATCAAACAGACAGGATGACAAAAATGCAATTTATCGAATCAAAATTGATTGCTTACTTTGGCCAGCCCTCAAATGTGGAAACAGTGAAGAGAGCCAGCATGCCATAGAGCACGTTGTCAAAGTTGAAGTCACTGTTGAGCCATTCTCTTTTCGCCAACACTGTGTCTTGTAGAGAATTATCCATGTGCTTCCAGAAGTATCCCCTGAAAGCAGACGCAGAGAACGATCACTTTAAAACACCTTTCTGACGGATGAAAATCAATGATGCTGTGAATGACGCTTGTCTTACTGGCATTCCTCCTCAGTCGTCTTGGACACATCTGTGCAGCTGTAGAATTTACCCTAGAGGAGGGGGGAAGGATTAGTGACACATTTAATGCTTTAATAGCAAGGCCTCTATGTTAGAGACTCATCTGGAAATATTGAAGGATCATACTACATATGGTGTCAACATCAAAACTCACCTTGAAGAGTTGCACTCCTATACAGGCAAACATGAAATTCAGCAGCATGGTGACCAGGACGATGTTGCCGATGGTTTTGATGGCCACAAACACACACTGGACCACGTGCTGTCGGTGAAGACAAACAAAACAAATGGATACTTAATATTGTGACAATATCCTGACTACATTTCAGAAGGATATTTGTTACTTTATGAACTAAATTTTTAGGGCCCAAGCACTGAATGGTCAACGGCCTTGGGGTTAAGGTTGGTGTCCTACCAAGGACCGTCTGCATGTCCTTCCACTTGTTTTCTGTCTCTCTGCTGCCAATGATCAATAAATAGCATAACATATTCCCTAAACACTAGTCACTGGTAAAACCAGTCATTTCAAGGTTCCTGAAAAGCTGTATTTACTGTCAGGTAAGTAACTGTACAATTCTTTCTACAGGACAATTACTGCCAAAACAGTAGAGGATTGAGACAGCACCGACATCAACAGCCTGACCTGTTGACCAACACTGATCTGTGTTTATAATCAGTCAAGAAACCTATGGACGTCTTTCCTGTATATAGTTGTTTATGCTAAGTGTACTGTATATTATCTAAACGATAAAATGTATACCATTTTTCTTTTGTTATTTATTCATGTGTGTTCCAAAAAATTTAATAAACAAGAATCCTAACTAATTCAGTTGTTATTATTAGTGCATCACGTAAAGTGTAAGAACTGTGATGGGATGGTTGTTTAAGCTGGAAGTGTCAAGAAAAGGCATTTATCATTTTAAAGACTTTATTCAAACAAGTTGGCGATGATGCAAAACAAGGAGTAAATACAGAACGACAAATAAATAGGTGTCAGGCAGAGTTCCAGCACTTGATGTGATTGCTCCAAAGGTAGTTCTTGAATCCTGGCCTGTAAAGCAACAGATGAACAACATGATTAGATATTTGTATGGAACAATAAGAATACTTAAGACATTTATGTTTCTTTACATTTTTGTACTTACTGTGTTTATTGTTATGCAACAATACACAAATTCAAATTGTGAAAAAATACTCGACAAGAAATGTGACACTGATTGTTATTGCACATTAATAGGAATTGTCTATTTCTTGTATAGTTGTATATATTATTATTGTTTATAGTATAGTTTGCACTGTATGTATACATTGTATATATCTTGTTTTCTATTTATGTTACGTAAAGAGTGTTTTTTTGCCACTGCTGCTGTGGCAAAATAATTTCCCAGTCTGGGATCAATAAAGTAATTCTATTCTATTCTATTAGGGTCCAAGTTACATGCCTGATCAATATACTGTACAAACACAAGTAGTTATGTTGTGTTTATCAGAAAAAAGCACCTGCAATGCTCTACTTTAGATGCTGACCTGCTCATGTGCAAACGTTATCATAGCCAGCTGCTGCTAGCTAATCAGCAATAAGTTACAACATCAAAATGCACTTTCAAAACAATGTCGGAATGCTAACAAAGCTAGCTTGACAGCTAGCAGCGCTAGCAATGGCTGTGTTGGTTGTTCACGTTCAATATGATGATATGAGGTGTTTACTTACAGGTGAATGAGACTTGCGGTAGCTACTTGTAGTCAGATATTGTGATGAAAACGATGCACCGCGTCGTGAGGACTCGGACTCCGTCGGCGGCTATTCGGCAGTTTTCGGACAGTGCGCGTTCATGGTTTTGGGGGGAGGGGCTTTGGAGAGAGGCCTGCGCGCAGGGGGCGGGGCTTACCGACTGGATAGTTTCAAAGTCCCGCCTAGGCGTGACTGTTTTTCAGATTTACCAACCCAGCTTTAAATGAGCTGTCAGACAATATTTCATAACATAACAAAACATAACATAACAACATAACATAACAATTCTGGAATGTTGTCATGACAATAAACAGTTGCCAACTCTCACAGACAACTAGAAAGTGTAGAAACACATATTGAGAGTCAGGAGAGACACCTGCACCTAAGATTTGAAGATTTCTCATAAGAAGTCTCAAGAAGTTCTCATATTGAAGAGATAAGATGGAGTCTGTGCTTCATGAGCTGCATCTGGAGCAGCATCTGTGTGACACAGTGATCAGAGTGGACGGCATTGAATTTCAAGCACACAAGATCACCCTGTGTGACTGCAGCCCATACTTCAGGTTAGCTGGTTATCATTACGTGTTAATGCTAATGATTTACACTCTTTGTCTTTGAATAAGTAGAAAAACAGCTGGAGGGGTTAAAACCTGCAACATAAGCTAATATTAATGAGAGAAACTGATTCGTGGAGACATTTTACAACGATATTGTACTGTAAGTTTACTTTTTGCATAATAAAAATCCCTTCTTTGTGACTCCTTCCTGGCCCACAGAGCCCTCTTCGCCTGCCGGTCAACCACAGACTGTCAGGTCTTTGACATTCCCAACGTGTCACCTGAAATGATGAAGCTCATCATCGAGTTTGCCCACACTGGCTTTGTTCCTGTGACACAAGAGAATGTACAGGAGCTTTATATAGCAGCTGACCAATTCAATGTAGACGGCATCGTACAGGTCTGCAGTGACTTCCTGGAGGAGCAGTTGGCCCCACAGAACTGCATTGGCATCTGGTGGTTCACAGACGTCTACTACAACCCCGGACTGAAACACAAGGCCTACCTCTTCATGCTCAATCACTTCAAGGAAGTTGCTGCCACCTCAGAGGAATTCCTGCTGCTCTCTGCGCAGGACCTTGCTAAAATCATTGAGAATGACAAACTCAATGTGAAACAGGAGAATGAGGTGTTTGAAGCTATCGAACGTTGGATTGCCTATTCACCTGAGGAACGCAGAGAAGACATCTTTCTGCTTTTGTCCGAAGTGAGTGGGTGAAGAGCAATTCTCTTGGACTCTATTTTAGACTATTTAATTCTAACCTTCGTGTCTCTGTGTAGGTCAGGCTGGCTTTGATGGGTCCAGGATACATCGTGGACAATGTCACTGACAACAAACTGGTGAAGTCAGTTGGAGACTGTTGTACCCCCACAATAACTTCTGCACTGCAGTGATCAATAACCGCCTGTTTGTGGTCAAAACTTCAACGGCTTCACCACCACCCACGGCGTCGAGTGCTACGATGTCGAAGCGGTAGAGTGGTCTGATGATTATGTCATGGAGATATCACGCGTAACTTGAGCTGCTGTGTGGCGTCTGGACTCCCCAGCACGGCAGAGTATGCTGTCCCTCGTCCATCTCTACAATTCTCCAATGAGGATGGAGGATGGGATGAGGATGGAGTGCAGTTATCTATGTGACTGTGTGCTGCATTGCCCTGTAAATACATGTCTAATTGCATTAAAACTATTGTTATCCCAATAATTACAAAGATCAGCTTTATGTTATGAGATCTCGAACAAACGTCCCCCTTGCATGAACTTGAATGGAAGAACTATATCTGAGAAAAGGGGGGCAGATCCAAGATGGCACTGCGAACACACTCCTGAAGCCAAGCTCTGCTGCCAACTTCAAAATTATTTGTGAGGATAACATATACAACTTGCCTCTGACGGGATATGGTTAATACCTGAAATTTATTGTTGTGCCCCGCTCTGAAATGTCAAGTTTGGGTGAGGAACCGTAACACGTAACCCTGACACCAAAGCAGAAAAGTTTACTCACAATGCTACATCCCGTTTTAGTAGGAATTCAGGAGCTAGCTGCAATGCCCTAATGGACAACAGCCATGACTATACTGCAAGTGCAAGTACAGTTTGATAAAACCTTACCACCTCCAAGCAAGAAGGGAAAACATAACACTGACAACTCTCCTGACTTTTTGTTTCCACTGCTGTGCGACTTATCAACACTTGGAATTACCCATCCAAGGCGAATCTATTCAGTCTGTGAGGAAATCATCTCCACGAAAAGCATTCTGACATCCTGCAAATGTATTACATATCCGAAGAGGTGCTCTTGATGCTGAATCTCTGGCTTAATGGCGAACAAGAGATGATAGAGAACTGGCAGGTGCAAATGGAGTTGATCAAAATACGTCAGGCTGTCTTTACCACAACACAAGAATTGCCTACCCAAAGTTATAGACACAGTCCACTGTCTTGGTACAAAGATATTGAATAAACCCAGAAGCACCATCAACCTGTTCTCAACCGGGGCCACAGAGCAGCGGTCTCAGCCGCAGCCAAGAACTGTCAATAACTCCGTAATAGTGGCCCGGACGTCGCCGAATTTAACTGAGGTCGAATTGTTCAAATGAGTTATATTAACAGACATTGACATTAATCTAAGTGGTTTACTAATTTCTCCAGAGGGTTAGACACAAGTCTGAGGAGAGGATATTAAAGGTGATACATAGTCCTCTGAGACTTTTTGATTTCAGTTCTCTTTCCAAACTTTAGGAGTCAAAAGAGGGTCATGGACATTACACTCTTTGTCGTTTTTTTACCTCTCCCATGTGCCATATCACAACCCCTCAGATTTATCTTGTCACCCTTTGGAGGGGATCGACTCCTCAGTTGGGAACAAATGGACTTAAGTAGTATAAGGTAAACCTCCTTCGCATCAACAAGCTACAACATCAAAACATTAATGCATCAGTATTTACAATCCAGTTAAGGAGGACATTTTTTCTCCAGATCAACAACTTTCATGTTTGACACTTGAGTAATTTTGCTCATAATACTTTTTTTGTTTAACCTAGGAAGGTCTTTGACTACAGGTATGCCTGGTAATGCCTGGTAATTAAGTAATTTACATTATTATATCTATACCAAATGCTGTATCGTAAGCAACTGGACATGTTTCAGCTTCTTGAAGATGTTTCACCTCACCTACAAAACAGCACATACATACAGTACAGTAAACGATCTGTTTACTTCCCCCTCAGTGGAGGCAGTATAACTGTAATCATGCCTATTTTGTACCTTTAACCCCTTGGCTCTGTTGATGGCCCTGAGAGGCCTCAGCACCCTCAGCACCCTGAGAATCTTCACCACGGAGATCGCACTGGATCTACATTAACACATGACAAAAGCAGTCTTGATGTGAACATCTGGAAAAACAGTTATATTTGCAATTTTGGACAAAACATAAGATTAGGGACGTTCTACATCTAATATGGCAATCTAAAAATGTTCACTCACTCCATTCCCATAGAAAGCAGTGAGACTCCAACCACAATTAGATCCAGGATGTTGAAGGAGTTTCGGCAGAAGGAGCCCTCGTGCATGAATGCTCCATATACTGTCATCTGTCAATGAGATACAACAAGAGTCACATCCACAATATTGAACCAAACACTGTGTGTTTGTTTGTTTTTTAAGACAAAGGAAAGTTTTTTTTACACAACTGTTCCCTAAATCCAAAATTCAGCTTCTAAAATGAGATAACTTGCTGTTTTCTTTGTATATAAAACATTTTTTGACCAAATGATTTGTCTGTAAACCAAGAAAGTGATGGACAGTTTAATTAATGAAACATAATTGCAAGTTGCAGTTTGTACTTTAGCAGGGCAATAGCTACTATCATTGCAAATTAAGCAATTCCTTGTTGTTCTAAACATGATATCTCAGTGGAAATGTAAGACCTGCTCAGACATACTTCTACCCTCATAAAACATTTTCATTATTGTGAGCAAAGACTTTAGTTGCCTGTTCCTCATAATGCTGTTTCAGGGGCATTTTCTCTGCCAACAATAACATTAGAGGCTGTGTTGTTTAGTCATATCTGGTCTAAAAATGATCAAATCTAAACATATAAAATATCAGAAAAAAAAGTGTATCATTAGCTTCAGGACAAAAATACCAATATATGTTATCTACTATCTTGACTGGAAAGAATCACATCAGTTAAACCCAGTTATGGCAAAACAGCACTTTACCTTCAGTACAATCTCAATGGTGAACACAGTTGTGAATACGATGTCAGCATAGGCCAAGATCTGCAGGAAAAACACAAAGAGTTGTTATGAAATGTGGCTTTCTGTCAACAGTTAATGTCCAATGTGAAATGGTAGACATGATTGTCACCTGGTTTCGGTAGGACTTGGGGTCGATGGGGTCCTCAGCTGCCAGGGAGATGGAGGAGAGCAGGATGAAGAGAAGGATTAAGTTGGTGAAGGACGAGGCGTTGATGATCTTGTAGCATAGTTTACGGAACCTGAATACAGATGCATATGCAAGGAGATATTATCACTGTTACGTTATCATGACACAGCATAAGAAAACACAGAAACACTCTGGTGGTAGGTCTGGTTCCTACTTGTTCTGAGGGCCAAAAATGAAAAAGGAGCTGGCTTCGGGCAAAGGAACGGCTTCTTCTTTCAGCTGCAGGTCGGCCATCGGTCGGGGCCGAGGGCTGATGGGGATTTCAGGCTCTTCCTCCTCATCATCACCTGTGATGTGGGGGAAAATATACTATAGTGTAACAACAGATTTGTTCACTGCTTGTAGTCATGTTAGAGCATGAAATCTCCTGTTGTAGACTTTATATGGTAGTCACCAGAGTAGTGTGAAAACAGCCTAACTTTAGACTCTGCTATAAACTTGGCTCAGGTAATCGGCTGAGTCTAATAATAATGAGGGGTCACTATACTTATACTGCAACATATCCAACACAGCAGCCCTGGTAAGCCAGTGTAATGAATACGAACTCCTGCAATCAGAGACCTCCTTCTGCTACAACTGAGAAATATGGGAGGTTTAAGAGTCTGAGATGTTCAAGGAAAGTTCAGGTTTGGACATTTTTTTTTTTACCTGGGAAGTCATCAGGTGGGAATGGGTCTTTCACTTCATTCACATTGGACTCAAACTCGTCAATTTTAAGCTGAAAGAGAAAACAATATAAATGTATCATAGTGACTCTCCTGAAACTTTCCCTGAGTGTGGTATGACACCAGAAACAAAGCTAACCTTGGCTGTGGTGGGCATGTTCTCCACCTTGGCTCTCTGCTCTGCCAGTTTCTTAGCTATCCTCTCCCTCTCCTCATCAGTCTTATCAGGCATTTTGGACCTGGGGGGTAAGAGAGGCAGGAAATGGAGTAGAGTTTAACTATGAGGAGACAGAGTAGATCATCCCAGACTTTTGACATTTTTTCATTACCTAAGTAGCTTTCTCCTCATCTTCTCTTCCGCCTTTTCTTTCTGAGCTGAAGTCAGACTCTCAGCCTCTGCCAGGTTGTCGACCGCGATGGCCAAGAAGACATTGAGGAGGATGTCTGACGTCTGAGCTCAGGAAAACTTTAATCTTTTTTTAAACATTATTGTTATGTTTACAATTTTTCTTTTGTACAAATCGATTTCAATTAGCCTCAACTGTATATCATGTTGTGCTAATTAGCAAATGGGGGCTTGGTAACGTGCTAATCTGAGATGGTAAACAGGATAAACAATATACCTGCTAAAAATCAGGGTGTTAGCATGCCATTGCTAGCATGTGAGCATGGCGATATAAGCATTTTATCGAAAGTACAGCTGTGCCTGTGTGGACCTTAAAACTTTACACGTTCAAAAGATATCTGAAATATTAAAATCACATTAATCACAGTCAAAAAAAATAAATGCTGAAAGAATAAATCATACAAACATGAACAAAAAGTATCCCTGAATCATAAACACTACACCTAAACAAGTACTTCAAAACAAAAAAGAAATTAAAACAGCAGATCTGATGGACTATCTAAATCTGAGAGCAGCTAACATGGCTGCAAACTCTTTACCTTGTTGAATCATTGTGAGTGTATTTGAAGGATACAGTTTCCACAGACAAAGAGAACAATAAAGTAGATGGAGACCAGGATGCCAGGAATCTCGGGCCCTCCATAAGCCATAATGCCATTGTACATTATGGAGGTCCAGTCCTCTCCTGTTAAGATCTGAGAGATAGTCAAGTGTTAAAAAGCAGGAAATGATTCATTCATGCGAGCAATAAAAGGATGGGGAAGATATGCCACATGGATCCTGGAGTTCTGTGTTTATGAATCTGTGTCCAGCCTCACCTGAAACACACTGATGAGGGCCTGAGGGAAGTTGTCAAAGTTACTGCGTCTGGGTCTGTGGTCAGAAAAGTTGAATTTCCCCCCAAACACCTGCATGCCCAGGAGCGAGAAAATGACAATGAAGAGGAAGAGAAGAAGGAGCAGGGAGGCGATGGAGCGCACAGAGTTGAGGAGAGAGGCCACAAAATTACTCAAGGAGGTCCAGTATCTGCAAAACAGTTGGAAGGAGAGAGCTGTTAAATGATGTTAAATCACACAACAACTATGTAATAAGACATGGTCCTTTGAGGGGGACATGACTTACTTTGTGACTTTGAGGATCCTCAGCAGTCGGATACACCTGAGCACGGAGAAACCCAGTGGAGCCACGGCTCCTGCAGAGAACATGATCATCTCAAGGATGCCGCACAGGACCACAAAGAAGTCAAAACGGTTAAACAGAGACATGAAATATGCTCTGGGACCCAGCGCATACATCTTCACAAACATCTCTATAACAAACAGCACCAGCAGGACACGACTGGCCACATCTGTGAAGATATGAGAGGGCGTAGGTGAATCGATGAAGTTGGAAGTGAAATAATTTAATGTATGAACAAAAATCTTTACAATAATATATATACTCATGACCGACCTTGTAGGGCAGTGAGTGAGTCAGACTGATGGTGGTGCTCTGTTGCTATGGTCAGGGTGTTGAGGAAGACGAGGAACATTATGAGCCAGTAAAAGGCCTTTGTTTTGATGTACACCAGACACTTCATCCTGAAGAAACGGTTCCAACGACGGGCCAGGCGACTAAACAAGAAAAATAACCCAGCGTTTATGTGCCAAGTCACGGTGAATATTGCATGTGAACATTTACACATTTACAGCAGACTCACTAGTAGTAGACGATTCGACTCTTGCCTTCCAGGTCGTACAGACTGTCTGTGTCTGAATCTCCACTGGTCAAAGGCAGGAGTCCTGACAAGAGAACAACAGGTGTAATTCAACAGTATCTCCACATTGGTTCGGGGCTGAGGTGGTTCACTTCACGGCGCTGACCTTTGCCCTCTCGGTCAGCATCCAGGACTTCAGCGTGAGTGATCCACTCCATGTAGCCGTGCAGGTCTTCGTCTAGCTGCTGACGCTCTCGCAACTTCTGGAACTCTCCACGTGACCTGGCCTTCTCTCGCTCTTTGGTAAACTCTCTGATTGCAAAGAGTTACATAGCACATGTGATTATTTTTAAAGGTTGTTCATGTGAGGAGATAGGTGAAGGAATAGAAGATTTTAGTTGTCTTACCCACTGAGCACACCCAGAACGAGATTGAGCACGAAGAAAGAGCCAATCAGAATGAGGGGAACAAAGTAGATCCAGGGCCATTCATTTCCTATAGCATCATTAACCTGAGAGACAAAGACAATGTATTATATTAGGTGTACCATATACTTACAATAAATATACAATCAATATAGACAAATGTAAAGGTTTTGATGGCACAATTCCCCAACCCTGAAACTGAAAAACAACTCGATGTTCAAGTCGTCACTGACCCAGTAGAGCACTTTGGTCCAGCCCTCCATGGTGATACACTGGTAGACTGTCAGCATGGCAAAGCCAATGTTATCAAAGTGGGTGATGCCGTTGTTGGGACCTTCCCAGTTCGGCCGACACTCAGAGCCATTGATCATGCAGCGACGTCCGTTACCAGCCTGAGCGCAGGGAGCGGGCAGCTCACCTTCTGCTGTGGCGTAGATATCTGTGGGTCAAAGAGACGAGATGAATATCATTTTTTGAATGTAGCTTCAGGGATTTATAACAGATAATATATTGGGTGTGACTATAACTGACAACATATTTATGCATACTTGTGCCAGTGTAATAGCAGGTCTTATGCATTTTACACTTGAAGAGCTCCAGTCCCATGATGGCATAGATGGTGACCAACAGAAACACCAGCAGGGCGATGTGCAACAGAGGCAGCATGGCTTTGAGGATGGAGTTCATCACCACCTGTAGGCCTGAACGGGAACAGTAAAACCAAAACATTACAGCAAAACCCTGACAAGCGTTCTTGACATATGCTGTACAATATTTCCGGTGTAACATAAATACAGGGTTTTTTAGGCTCTTACTGGGGACTCCAGAGACGAGACGTAAGGGCCGCAGCACTCTGAACGCTCTCAGTGCCTTCATGTCAAACCCTCCACCCTTCTCCATTGGCACTCCTGCTATCTTATTGATGGTATCCAAGGCAAAGGTGAAGAGACTGTAGGAAAAGATTAGAGAACCGTAACTGCCTACCCATACAATAACCTAACTGAGCATTGCAAAATGGGCATTCAGAAGAAAACTATTCCAGTTTTGATATGATTGTCATATATGACATCTTCTACACTTAAAATTTAAAGGTGCAATATGTAAGAACGGGCATCCTGTTGAATTTAATACGTAAAACAAATAAGGGGCCAGCCTATCACCAGAATAATAATAACAGTTGCTAACTCAAGCTGCCGTTAGCTTGTTAGCTCAGTTAATCGTGCAGCTAGCAGTTCAGACTGGGAGCTTGGAGCACCAGGGGAGTGTTGGTGTTTACACTGCTAAAACAGGAGCTTTGGACCAGGATGGGCCTCGGCTAGCTGATTAGGATAATGTCCGAACTGTTAATGGCTAATTTTAGTTATCAACTGAGATTTCTACGTATTGAACCTTTAAGTGCTCTGGGCATTTCTTAGATGTAGTCAACGGGGGAGCTGTTTCCTCTGCTGCAGCTCTGAGCTCGTCTTACCCCATGAAGACGATGACAAAGTCCAATATGTTCCAACAGTTCCGTAAATAGGCGCCTTCATGGAACACGAGCCCATACGCCACTATCTTCAGAAAGCACTCTAACGTGAATATGATCAGGAAGATATACTCCAAGCTCTCCTACAGAAAGACACACAAACAAATAAAACATTTTTAAACCTCACAACCTTCAGGTTTAATTCTCTAGTAGAATATTGAATATTTGTAGTAAATGACAACTTTGGCATTAAAGCAGCCCCTCTGGGGAAAAGCAATAGATGTCGCTGGTATTAGATGAACTCATTAGCTTTGACAACCTCTTGCAGATTAAACATGACCTCATAAGGTTTGAACAGATGGGTGGCCCATGAGTCACATTGTGATTAATGAAATAAATTGAGCCACAATTGAACAAGTAAGAGCCTTGTCACACTGTATGAAGCAATCTGTTTGCAGAAAATTATTTTGGAGGTGGTCAGCAGATAAAGGTCAGGGTGATTAAATAAAATAACTGTTTGAAAATGAGGCTTGTATCTGTGTTTTTATAATCAGTGTTGTTGTTTCCTGAGAAAACATGAGGTGCTACCAAAACACTCCAACGCACATATTCGCACACAAAAGCAGCTTGAAAATGTCGTCAATAGAGAGACTACTTCAGCTTTCGCTCTTAATTACCATTGTGAATACAGATGATGTAGGAGCAGAGGCTGTAATATGAGGACAGTATGATAGAGTCACAGGTATCATCGAGAGAGTTCATTTGAGGCATTGTATACTATAAATTACATATTGGCTGTTTGATTCTTTTGAACAAATCAGGTCGGTAATGTTTGGCAGCAGACCCGAAATCACTAATCAATTTCAACCTCCAAGGCCCAACTTGGAAATACTCAGACTAAAAAGAAATTAAACTAAGTGGGGCAACAAGTAGAGCTGCACCTCAACGCTGCAGCGTATCAATGTTACAAACCATCATATTTTATGAACCTGTGAGTATGAGTGGTTACATGAGGCGACATGCATCCACCTGCGTCAGTCGGGTGAGTGACGCTCTCTGGGCTGACCTACTTCTAACAGCAATTGGCGGGGGGGGGGAAGCTGACCTGCTCTTCTTACATCGCTCACCTCTGAGGAATGGTGCAGTGAGAAGTAAGAAGGATTTGGCTGGGAGGCTGGTGAGCAGGGCCAAAGCAAAGATATCGCACAAGTGGGGTCAGTTTCAGGTCCAGATACCTGATGACTTGATGAAATTCTGTGGGGTGCAGGTCAATCAGATGGGCACCAACAAGATTAATAGCTTTAACCTATTGATGTGTGGAGTTTATTGACTGAATGGTGGAGAGCAGGTGATGGCTAGCTGCAGATAGTGTTATAAATTGACATTTGAGCCATCAGAGATCCACATATCAAGTCTCACACAACGAGCCTCCTCAATATCATAACACCAGTGTCAATACAGCCTCAAATATCTAGACATTGGCAGGATGTGTACACTCCGCAAGAGCAAACATATCTGTTGCTCACTACACCACAAGTTCACAGTCCGACAATCCCTGAGTCGTTTGGTTTAGTCCACAAACTGTAACACACTCTCCTTTCCACGTCCTCACAGCAGTGTAATCACACACCACCTGTGAGGCTGAAATATAACAGCAGAAGCATCCAGGGGTCGAACATCTGCACCAGAGAGAGACTGTGAATCATCTGCTATCTAGACTGAAAGGAGTCATGAGACCCTCCTCAATTTTTGATGTAGCAAAAATGAGCTCAGTTTAAGTAGCTTGTATATTTCAACATGTTTGGGAGGCATTTCACTCGAAGCACAAATTCATAAAAACAGACATTAAAACAACGCTACGTAACTTTTAAAGTAATTCTGGATGAAGGTAATTGATTGTTGAGTCTCACTCCCACATTGTCAAATACCAACACTGTGGGCTCAGGTTCGGGTCCGACACCAAAGACCCCGCTTTGGTATTTGATGATTTAGGCATGAAAGCTTTGATTGACTCCAGCCCCCCGAGGACCCCGCAGATGGTAAATGGGTAATCGATGGATGGATGGATGGATGAAAAGCGACTCAACAATTAACCATCATTCTAAAGGAAGTTACATAGTGTTGCTTTAAAATGATTTTAGCCATTTAAAGCCAATAAAGATATTTCCTGCTTAACATCTTTGTAATTATTCAGATCATTTCATGCTTTTTGTATAGTTATCTTCTTTAACGGCCAGTTTCTGGTCAGAGAAGGATGAAATTATCACAGTTGGAGGATAAAGTAATAGCACATTGTTTGACAGAACACTCTCTGCAGACACAGATGGGACTCCAAATAAAGAACTGAGTTGTGTCTGGAGGCATTCAAATGGGGCTTGGCACACAGCTGACCAGCTGAAACACTTAGCTATAAAGTGACTGTCTTTGCAGGCTCAAAGCAGTCACGGTAATTTGTTGGACACAGCTGCACTGTTGTATATTGTCTGGTCATGTTGAAACAAAAGACCGGGAGTTCCTTTACATAAGGATCATGACCAACAAATGCGAATACCACATTCTGAGTCATACATACAAAAAAAGGTATGTGTTAATACTCACCAAGTTTGCGTTGGTGTTATTACTGTCTTCCTCAGGCATGGGCAGGAACACAGCCAGAGCGATACAGTTTGCAAAGATGGTCAGTAAGATGATGATCTCAAAGGTTCTGGACAAGCAAACTCAGGAGCATAACAACAACACATGAGGAGGACTGATGCAGTTACCCCCAAACCAAACATGAATCAACCTGGAAAAATTCATGGTGATAATGTTTGAGTCATCATGTACATTACATGCAGTGATGGAACGTTACTACGTAGCAAACTTTGAGGTACTTGTACAAGAGCATTTTAAATGTTAAGTTACTTTAAACTTCCACTTCACTATATTTTGGAGGCAAATGTTAGATTTTTTACTACATTTACTTGATATCTTTAGTTACTAGTTACTTTACAGATTGCATGCTGCATTAGAGCCAACAATATTTCTAAATGATTTTTTCTGCAATCTGATAAAAAACAAAAACATTCTGATGATTCTGATGATGAGAAAAATGCTGAATATTAGATAATGGGCAAGATTGAAAAGGCCACTGCCGTTAACACCAACAGCAAGTCAACACTAGGTGTTCAGTTTACACGTAAACACATTTAATTTCCTTTTACTTGTTCTTTTGTTAAGTACATGTCATATCAGATAAGACTTTAACTCAAGCATTATTTGTGTGGGCGACTTTCACTTTTACCAAAGTAATATATTAACACGATATCTTTACTTTTACTCAAGTATGACTTTTGGGTACTTTTTACAAGACTGAATATGTATCTAGTTAATATTAACAATGGAAGGGTATTTCAGGGATTTCTTTATCTGTGAGCGTTTCTTGTGATGTAGTGTGATGAAACCAATTGCAAGAAAAATCACATGGCTTGACCAAGCAAACGTGGGTCAGTGCCTGTTAACGCTGCCTGAAACATCATCCCTATAACAGCCCATTGGGTAGCCAGCATTAAAGCAGTCACACTGAATGTAATCTTGTCTGCTGTTCTGCTTCATTCTCATCCATAGGGGGCTCTCTCTCAAAGAAATTCCCCTGCCTGGTCAGCATCATGTCTCCCTGTGATGCCGCAGGACAGCTGCACAGCCCAAGAATATGACCAATCCATTTAAACACAGACCGCTCATCAGGAAAAAAAGATGCTTAGAGTTGTTTCTTTAATTCTACAATTTGGGAGCACTAGTAGAATTAATTAATAAGTAAAATAAGCAGGATTAAAGTGTTTTTTGTCCATTTTTCTAATTTGGCTCTAAATACAGCACACATTCCCTGTGTTACAGCAGAATCACATACCAATGTGATTAAACTGCTGCAGTAAAAAGAAAACATGACCTGCCAGAGCATATAGACACAACTGTTAAGTAAAATTACAATAATGTTATACAATTTTCATTCACTGTTCAACTCTGTAACCCTTTAAATCTGTTGTCACTGGATAGTTATGCCTAGATGGTTCTTGGACGCCAGGCCAAATGCAGGAAACTCCCCATAGGTTCCATAACATCACTCAGCAGCGGGCCTTGTGTTCATGCGTCAAGCCCTCATAGAGTGACAGCATTTCAGCGCGGCTCTTTCCACATTAAAAGCAGAATGTCAGCTATCGGGATGCCAAGAGGTGGCCCCATTAATCGTTTCTGCCAAAAGTGCACAGATAAGTTTGAGAAGCTCTACAGGTGAAAATATGAAGGCTACAAACTTGGACTTGGACACAGGGCTGCCAGATACATAACAAAAGTCTTAACACTACAGGGATCGCCTTACAACAGATTTAAAAGAGACTTAGCCTCCCACAGGTGAACTACACGGCTGATAATTCACAGGCCTGCAGACACCTTATTTCTGTAGCTGTCCTAACGAGAGGATTGTTGCTGTAATAACTGTATAATACCTTCCTTTAAGAGTAAAGTACTTCTAAAAGGACATGATTTGAGGCCTACTTAATAGATCAAAGTGTAATGTAGGAGTGTGTGTGTGTGTGTGTGTGTGTGTGTGTAATATAAAGGATACTTCCACTCCACAATGTTGATACAAGCCTTGCGGAAGGGATTTTTCAGGGTGAAGAAGAAGAGGGATCTCGCAGGTCGAGGATTGCCCCCCGTGGCCTGCAGCTTCTTCAGCTTCTCCCTCTGCTTCCTCTTCAGTTCCTCCTCATTCATGATGACCGGCTTGGCTTCTGCGTTGGACGCCATCTCGAAGCCTCAACCTGAGACAAGCTCCCAGTCCAGTAGAAATGTGTCCTCTCACTGTATAATCCCGAACTGAGGCAATCTATAGCTCCCCGTTGTGAAGGCCCCCTCTAGGTTCCGGACCTGCCGATCCTTCATGCGCTCCTCCGCCACCCTGTCTTCCCTCTTCTCCTCTTCCTCTGCCTCAGTCCCACACACACAGAGCCACAGGCCTCTCCTCCTGGCTGAGGGCCTCTGACAGAAAATGCCCCCTCAGTAGGGAAAAATAACAGGAGCCCAGAGGAGCTAGGGGAGCAGTTGGCCCTGCTGCAGTTTAAATTTAGATTGTGTACCAGTGACAGGCCATGCTTGGGGATGGTTAAGGGAGTAGGAGGGGTAGAAGGTTGAAGATGGGAGTAAATGGGATCAAAGGGGGTTGGGGCAGGGCAGCAGTGGCATATGAGAGCACAAAGAAGGGGAGAGACACAGTTTGTGGGGTCTTACACTAGTAGAATATGACCACTAAGCCCCTGAACCTGCACTTCCTTTCAAAACAGACTCAGCTGCTCTGCTGCTGCACACTTTGGTTGAAACCTAAACTGTGGCAAAATAAGGAGCAGAGACAAGACACACTGCTGTGTCTGTCTTCACTGTGACACTGTGCAGGTGGAAATATTCACTGCAGGAGCAAACCTTCAGTGTGTTTACATGTGGGGCATTTTTCTCCATGTGAATCCTTCATGAAATAAATTTAAGGCAGGGTGAGGTGGTTGGTAACACGTCACTGCAACTTCTCCAATTACACATTTAGAGGCAGTATATAAACATCAGTTAAAGGGTCTATAACACACTATTATGTAGTTGCAAGCAGACATAAGTGTTTATGTATTTATGTAATACTGCCTATAACTCCCCTGTCTTGAATGACAATTAGTAAAAGACT
Organism: Spondyliosoma cantharus; assembly: GCA_900302685.1. NCBI lineage: Eukaryota > Metazoa > Chordata > Actinopteri > Spariformes > Sparidae > Spondyliosoma > Spondyliosoma cantharus. The sequence goes on along the minus strand of OMLP01045043.1, from coordinate 77,823 downwards.
GTTGTAATAATAAAACATGATTTCATAGCAGAAGCTATAATTGCCGATAAACACTGTACATTAATAAACAGTTAAAGGTCCAGTGTGTAAGATTTTTGTGGGACCTATAGCAAACCAACTGGACACCCCTCGTCTCACCCTCCCCTATGGTGGGCGCTAACAAAACAAAACGACAGCAACAACAAAAAATGCAAACAGTCCTCTCTAGAGCCAGTATTGGTTGGTTTGTTCTGGGTTACAATAGAAATATGGCGGTGTAAAATGACTGCCTCTATGGAAGAGGACACGCTCCCTCTTTAGATATTAAAGGTTCAAAAACATAGGTGATTATACACTCATGAAAACATGTTTATAAATATCAAATTTAATTTCAGCCAATACAGCCACTTAAATCCTATACACTGAACCTTTTAATATGTCCACGTCTGGTAACAACATTATATTGCGTTATAAATCATTTGGTAAATGTTTATATAGGGCTATTTCAAGTTAAACACTACTATTTCCAGTGTGCGTCACAATATAGAAAATGCAAAAATTCCAAATTAATCAAACTGATATCAAATTAAATTAATATTGGTTTGCAACTTTATGAAAATGTGCATAGAATCATTCCTATGTAAAACGTTACGCTCACATAATCACTACAAAATGCAAATGAACGTTGAGAAATAAAAAAAAAAGAACTAGCCCTAAACAGATTAGTGGATAGTGCAATGTCATTTTGGAAATAACAGAAGTGTAAGAGATACAACAGTTTAAGACTTTTCATACTAATAACATAATCTTCCATAAGACAGAGGTGAAAAGGTCGAAAGGTTTTCCCAAAAGCTGAACACGACTCATATGTGAGGATAACTTTGATGGCGTGTTTGTGTGCAAACTGTGAGCATACATACTGTGTACTCTGTCGCCCCCTAGTGCCAAACAAAAGAATACTCCCACACATCTGAAGGAATGAAAAAAACAACATTTTGTACTCAACCAGAACATTTTGGTCTTTTTATTTCACATCAAGCCGAATGTATAGACACGTGCAGTGCAAAACTCCAGTTAGCCTGGAGTTAAATAAAATTACAAAAAACATTGATACCAGTGATATCAAATTATATTTATAAATCAGTCAAAAACACTTCAGTGATAAAAACGATCCATCACAGACAAACAAAATTCAGTACTTCATGGTGTGCATGAGGTAATGTGAATCAGTGATCCTCTCTTCATCGTATTAATAAATTCCCCAAGTGGAGCTTCAGTAGTCGGATATGAGGGGGAATTCACATAACACATAATGACGCACACTGCACTTCAAAGCCATGAGGCATCCCGCTTCTGCCACACTTAACTGCATTATCAGCAGCTTTACTGATTTAGGACATTCTCCAGTGGCAGAGATTGGACTCAACTGAGGACAGCTTTAAAGCTCTGTTAATGCCCCGTTCTCCATTTCTCTCACTGCATGGGAAAGCATGTTCCATCAAACTGCAAAATGTAGGACACAAATGAACTGAACAAACTGTTTTCCAATCAGCTTCCACTGATCGATTCAAGATATGAGATTTCAATTAATTTACAGCTACTACTTGATAGACAATATTCTCGCCAAAATATATGAAGACCTTTCTATAACTATTAGTTATGTTTTACAAGCTCTGCATCTTTAACATTTGAGAGCCATGTTTTGCACTGAAGTTTGTTGTAACACATTTAGCCACACTAGGAGAGAAACAGTAGAAGGCACATGTTTGGGCTATCTTAAAGGAAGCTATGTAAAAGCTTTAAAATGACACAAAAACAAAATGTACAATCCTTTAATAACTCTATGAGTGCAAATGATACTAATTATGCCTAGGTTACTATTCACAGCATTAGGGGACAAAATACATGATAATAATAATTATTAGAAATAAATTATTATCAGAGCTAAACTTGTAAAGATGTGCAATGCTTGGCAATAGCACAGGTAGGGTACCATTTCTAACCTAAACTGACATTTCACATACATAAAGTTTACCTGTCCAGAGGTAACTTTATAAATTATATTACAAGAGAACTTAATATTATACCAATTTTGCAAAAGCAAAAAGGAAAAACTGTCACACGGAAGTGTAAAGCTATTCACAGTCTGACTAAATTGATGAAAAGGGTTCTAACTTTATCAAGACATTCAAAATATGTTGCATTGAAAATTGTTGAAATGACAGATGATTCTGAGCAGTTGAAGTGTGAAAACATGCAGTTTCTTTCACAACTGCAACTAAGCCTCAAGTCTTACATTTGATAAATTAAAAATATCTTCTTGTTAGATCAAAATGTTGAGATGTTTCTTAGTGAGGAAATATTTATTCAGAGGGTGCAGTGCACAGCAGTGACGAAGAGGTTAGTGATAGTGCAGCTGGTGACAGTGTAAGAGCACTGAGCCCAGAGAAGGTACCTACTCTAACCCTGGCCTGAGGTCGCCTGTAGGGTTTAACTAAGCATCTTGTGGCGGTCAAAAACAGTCTTGCGCTGTTCCTGGACCTGCTTTTTCCAGCGCTGCTGTGCTCCCTCAACACGCTCCAGCACTGTGTTTCCTCTGGCCTGGGGGTCCACCGGCGGACGCATCTCCTGAACACACACATACAAAAACTAAAAATTAATTCAAGGACATCACATTCACGTGAAATTGAATAAATGCATGTGTTTGCATGGTTACCTCAGAGTCCTCCTCATTGTGCAGTGGCTGCGTGTACGGGTCATGTTTGCGGATTAGAGGATCTACCAGGAGCAGGAACAGCATGTAGAGCAGCAGTGCGCCAACAACAGACAGGTAAATGATAATGGTTACCTGGGATACAGAAAGAAAAAATACATTTAGAAATACTAAAACTGTTGGGTGTTAAAACATATTTTTTAAATTCTAGATAGGAAAGTTTATGAAAAGATTAACAGAAAGTCAATTTCTTTATTTCTTCAGTATGGAAGAAGCAAATGTGACATCAACTGTTAACACTGACACTGTAGTTTATATTTCTTTTAATGGTGCAGACAGACTTCAGATACTTCATGATGTTTGAAATGACTCAAATGCGACATAACATTACATCAACCCTGTTAATCTTTGGTGTGACTCAAGATATAAGGCTGAATGAGATACGCTACCAGAAGTCTGAATAAAACCCAAATAAAGTCAGTAGTACCTTGATGGTGTTGCTACTTCGTTCCTCATACTTGCACTCACACAACAGGCAGTACGCTTCCACATCATGGCCGGGCACCGGCATGGGCTCCACTACATGGAGGCAGTTACTGGAAAATACATCAGTGTTTTAGACATTTTTTCACAAATACAAGGTCTTTACTTCTACAGTTACAGATGTGTGGCACTGTTCATAACAAGTAGGTTCTGGGTTTGAACCTGCCAGCCAGCTACCAAAGTCCAAAGAGATGCAGGTTAGGCTAATTGGTAACCCACAATTGCCTGTAGGTGTGAATGCCAGCATGAATTGTTGATCGTCTCTATGCGAGTCATGCACAATGTCAGCTGGGATTGGCTACACTCCCCTCATAACCTTCAATAATTGATGAATTATAACTTATGCGACTTGACAAGGCAAAAACAAGATGAAACTGACTTAAAAGTCTAGATAATGTGTTTCTCTTACCAATCCTTCTGGGAAACATTTCTGTTATATATGTGGCCAGAGATGTTTCTGTATGGCGGGCAGATGCACTTGCAGCGAACATCCTCAAAGTTCTGTAGTAGTAAAAAAAATAAAAATAATTGCATCGATGTGAGACCAACTGCGGATTTAATATTATACCTCAGCTATCTGTTTTACCGTGGCACCCTCATGTTTTCCCTGCTTAAAAAATCAAGGCACGTACATAAAGTTCCAGTTAAAATGTATATCCATTCAAATCAAGCCAATTATCATTGGCAGAAACTTAAGAAAGACTTAAATATGAAGGGTACTTTTTGCAGGGAACTGCAGAGGAAAGTTGGTGCATTTATTTTGGTCTGCGTATGAAACTGTAGACTACTTATTTATGATAATATCAAACCTGAGTTTACATTAACGTTTCGATAAAAACAGGAAATCTTGCTCTCTGTTTTACCTACTTCAAATTAAATCAAACAAATTTCGTATTCATAAACATACAAAACACATACAACAGATAAAAAATAAATAAACACCTAAAAGGTTACTGATCATGTTTACAAAAAACAACCAAGTCAATGTACTAAAATGACAAGAAGTGTTAGTCAAGTCTTTCAGATTATATTTATAACGTAATTTTAAGTTTCTTTGACAAAGGGATTCAGCTATAGGACAAATGCCTGTTTCTATCAGATTTTGGGCTGCATGTATGTTGTAACGTTACCTTTGTCTGGGCAAAATCAACAAAATCCAGCAGCAACAAGGCCACTACTACAGTTCCAGCAAAGGTCCATGATCCTCCCCTGCCAGACGACATTTTCCCTCTGGCAAGAAGATCTGCTCGATGGATGCAGAGTCACCTGCAATTCTCTGTCAAGACACAACAACAACAACAAGTAACGTTACATCTGTCAATTTAACAACAAAGACAACGGTGAGCTAGCTAGCTAGCTATCAAAGAAACAAGCGACACAAAAAAAACACAACTGCGACAACATTTCAACTAAAAACGACCCTTTTGATGATACAAAACAAGCAAAATACTTTACGCACGTTGTATTAGTGGGTCAAGTGTGTTTGCTATGCATGCAGTATGTAGCTACGCACCAGCTAGCTGTTTTAAGAATAAAGATCGCTCATATGACTGTTGGGCTTCCAACTTCCGGGTTGTCAATACGTCATGATGCAAGATGGGGCACGTAGCGACACTGCCACCTACTGGACAAAAATACAGAAGCCGGGATAAGAATTTAAATGTAAACCTCTTACTACGGGTTTCTATATGTTTTCACAGCTATAGTCACAAGTAACTTCACAGCCTAATATCTTGCATACACAACGTATGATAATACAATAAAATATTATGTTTTGTTATGAAGAGGTGTACTATGTGGGGAATAGTGGTCCCAGCATGGGTAGGGCTCTTGGAAAGCCTGGAACTAGTAGTACTAGTACCAACGGGCCCAAATGAATGTTTGACAGACTATTTCTATCTAAACTGTATCTGAGTGTTTATCTGCATCTTGATCTTTTACTACTGTGTCTACAAATATTGCTGATGAAAATAATCTCTAAAATAGTTTATTCCCTACATTTACTAAAACCAGTCAATCTGTCTAACAGTGATAACAGATGATAATCCCTTGTTTTCTGTTTTAATATTTGAGTTATCCATTACTAAAATTGCATTACACTAATTCTGTTTTGCACCACCCTAATATGCCTTAATTCTGTCAATAAAATGTGATTTTGGTGAAGTCTGTTATCTTCTATTTTGAAATACCTTCCTAATCTAATCCTTTGTACTGTAAGTGTGTAAGAAAAAAATTGTATTCCTTCTTTGTCTTATGGCTAAGACCTAAAACTTAAACAGCCATGACAGAAATAATTTTAAAGCAGGATGGTGTGATTTTAGATTATGCAGACTGTCTTAGATGTGTTAGAAATGCTTCTTTACCGATTACATTTTTGTGCAATGTGTTAGAAGGACTAGGGGTCTTACTGAGGCTCCATGCAGTGTGTACAAGGCCCTGATGTATGTGCCACACTGCTGGCTGTGGTCTAAACAACCCAATTTATTTACAATAACAAAACATCAATATTATGTTTTTTCACCACATTTTTGAACACAGGAATGACTCATCAGAATAATTTCCCGTATCTCTCAGTCAACACCATTTTTATGTCAAATCCTGTCTCTCTGGCGGAATTTGAAATACCTGCAGCTTCTTGACCCGATCAATACCTCTATTTCCCTGTAATCCTGCTTTCACATCTTTCTGTACTATAAGATACTCGTACCCTTAATAAGCCATAGAAATCAATGACTCACAAATTCAGCTGAAAGCACTTGAGCTTGTGGTCATGGAGATCAATTGAGACCATGTTTATTTCTCTAATGAGCGATGATATCAGTGTGAACAACACAGCCCCATCCTCTGTGTAACCTCAATCAGTCCCGTGACCCTTGATTCAACCATGTAAAACAACATCTTATTTATCGTATAGATGGTCTGAAGGAATATTTGGGATTACAAGTTTACAAAATATGTGAGCAGATTGCATTGAGGTATATGAGATATTTATTAGTGGAAACAAACTATTACTAACAGGCCTTTAAGTATTGTTTTATTAAGAGTAGACAGTAGCAAAAATCAGTGACTGTGAATCATGGGAGACTACGTAAGAAGTTACTCATGTGCCTTTTGCTAGACTATAACAACAATACGTATGGTTTTTTATTCAATAATTTACTTTAAAAGACAAAAAGATGAGGGACTTTTCTGTTACATCTGGATATTAGATGATTTTTTTTGGTACCCTCTGGTGTGCCTATGTTCATGTTCCTCTTGGACGCCCCTGTGGCAGATAAAACATGATAAAGTGCCCTCTAGGGTGCCCTCAGTGACCTTTTTACTTGATGGTGCCCCACCACGAACAGCTGGTGCCCTTTTAATTTTTTTTCGCCCCTGCCCCTCAAACATCCTGAGTCCGCCAATACCTTTTATGCAGTGATACTGAGATCTTAAAATGGCGTGCACATTTTGAATTAATCTTGATTATAAAACTTAAGAAAAATATGATCAGTAATAATAATTTAACTTTATAAGAAATACAATTTTGCATTCAGATTATTTAGCTAAAACAAGTACATGCATGTTATTTTCCTTATTGTCAGTGTAATGTGTGGCTTTATTGGTTAATTAATTTTCTTTGTTTTGAATGTGATAAGTAAATATATTTAGATGTGAGTGTGTCCCTTGTGGGATAGCACTTTGATGGTATGGCTTTAAAAAAAAAGCATAAAAAAAAATGTAATAATCATCACTTATGTTTGTAGCCATAATGCATGTCTTATCATAAACCAGCTCATAAACTCTCCCTGTTTGTGACTTATGCGAGTCCTCTCCTTGTATTTCATCCTCTCAGTCCTGTCATTGTAAGCCACTTAGTTTTCTGTCTTCTCTGATGCATGGCTGCCCTTTAAACCCTCAGGCCAATTACAGCATGAATGACACTGGCCAGAGCTCCGTGCCAGGTCTCATTATCGGTTCAGAGCCCTCATGAAGAAGAAAAAAAGGTGTTACGGTTCCTCTTAGGTAGACGAAACAAATATTATTCATTTGAGAAAGAAAAAGAAATCGCGTTATCGTATGGAAAACGGGTTATTAGCTCTAAACAGAACTGTAATTGACGCAGACGGATACAAATATTTTGACAAAGTCTGTGGGAAGTGGACTGAGCTCGCACTCTGACTAGAAAACAGTGAAGGAAAATGATCCGTAATGGAAACACTGCAGAGAAATCCAACTTATAAACAAGCTCAGAAGATGTCAAGTTCTCTTATTTGTCAGGGTACCTGAAGGTATTGACGGAATCACATTATTCAGAGCATTCATTTTCATGGGACTGAAAACAGCAGGCAGTTTGCCCACTAGGAGATGCTATTAAGCCCAAGGCAAAGCAAACTGAATCCAGTCTGGCAGACTCTGGAGCGGTCAGCAGGGATGCAGGAGGGCATGTGATGTAAAACATGGTTGAATATGTTGTGAAATCCACAGGTGAAGCTGCTTCAAAAAACACCTGAATACAACTTTGATATTGTTTAAATTAATAAGTACATTCCATTCATGACAGACAGCTTTAAGTATATATGATTTATACTATAGCTACAAATTTTATATGTTTTAGCATCCAAATAAAGTCATACATGTCCTCCTGAGGGAAGACACCATCTTTCGATACACCCCTCAACCTTTCAGCAATGTTCTTTTTGACCTTTATCACATAATCTGCAGTGTATTTTTGCTTTCCACTCTGCCTGTGTATCATGCTTTTGTAGAGAACACTGTTTGAATAACAAGACCATCTCTGGGCGAGCGCTAGCTCTCCACTCCTCCCCGGCTGAGGTGATGCATTGTGGGCAGCAGGACTATTCTAATAGACACACATGGTAATTACAGTAGTGGGAGGCAGCAGACAGTGGTGGTCCAGGGACAGCACAAAACTATAAATCACAACTCCTGGTTCCGCCCTCCTGAGCGTAGCCGATCACGCTCAACCAAAAAGCAATTCTGCCAACATGTGTTTGCACATTTGTCTTCATCAGCTGCTGGCTTGTTTTGGGCCCTCTGCGACTGAATTTTCCTTCCCGTGGTAATCAAACACAGACTCGAGTGTTTTTTGAGTCAAAGTCTGCTATATTAGACCCAACAATTAGCCACACTTGAGATGTAGCGAGGATAATTATTCTACGTTAGCAAATAAGCAGGATGAAAGGGTGAAGAGGGTATTCTGTGAAGTAAAAAAAACAAACAATGAACAAGAATGAAACTACAAAAATACATAAAAAGTATAACCTGTTTGAGAAAAACATCACCTGATGTCACTTTAGGTACAGTGTCTTTTGTGGCGGTAGCGTGAGACGCCTCCAAAAGAAGAGTGTAAATCAAAGAGGGGGCAATAGCAAAGGTGTTAGGAAAAGTAGGCAGTGATGGTGACTGCATACTACAGTGTGTGTGTCCTCACTGGCTTTATCCATATGGACAGCTGCCTGTCAGCCAGCTGAGCCCATGCGGGGAGGAGGTGTCTGCTGAGGAGCTGGTGTCAGCAAGGTGAGCGCAGAGCCCAGCTACACTGAGCTGAGCCGAGCTGAAATGGATGCAGAGGAGAGAGCGCGTCTCCTGCCTCTGAGGGACACAGATTTTCAGCGAGGAAACAGAGACTGCTGGAGCAGGAGACTCAGCCAGACAGAACATGAAAGCCAAGAGCGGCCATGACACATGATGGACACAAACGCAGGAAGAGAAGCTGCCTCCTCCTCCTCCTCCTCCTCCCGTTTCCCCCCCTCCCTGCTCACAATCCTTCTCCTTTAGTGCATAAACAGGACCCCTGAAGAAGAGGGGGAAAAGGGAAAAGAAGAGATGTTGCTTGAATCGCAGTGGTTCCCAGTTGAACTCTGGACCCCTGTAATGTGTGGTCTTTGATGTTGGCCCAGATGTTTAGAGGGATGCAGGAAGGCTTCAAAGAGACCTTAATAGGCTAATCATAGAATTGTGCCATGTTGGTAGGGGGAAAAAAAAACAGTCAGTCAGTCAGAAATCCACATGCTTCTTTCAAGAGAGACCGGGGGTCATGATAGAAGACAGCTGAAAACAATAGCGAGAAATGAAAGGTGACATGAATTGAAAGGTAGATAAATAGCTGCAGGGGGAGGAAGGAAGATTGTTGTTGGTATAAAAGGATGCGTTGTGTGCTTTGGTCTCAGAAAAAGCTGCCAGTTGGTTTAACAAGGCCTGGCAGGCCAGTCAATAGACCGTCAGCCGTTAATGTCCACATTTCAGTGACACCAGCATCCGATGTGAGGCTGATTTATACATCCAGCGATACATAGAATCCTTAAAGAGAAAAATATTCCACACACCTGGCTGATCGACACAGCGAACAGAACAAAGCTGATGCACGCTTGTCGTGTGTGTCGCACCAAAACAGACCCATACAACCATCGGAATGTATGTGACACGTCTCTGCATGTCAGATGTCTCAAAGAATAAGGGGAAATGAGCCCAGTGGTCAAAGGTCACACGGATTCAGGGGTGTGTCTGACAAAACGATGACAGATCGGTAAATGTTGTCAGATCTAATCGCTCTGAGAGGGACCTTGGCCACAGTTTCTCCTGTCTGCAGTGAGGGTGGAGGGGCTTTCCTTTAATGGGATGGTGTTGAGTCACAGTGATCTAGTCGATGAACACCTCCTCACTCTTATCTGCCGTTGTTGTGGCAGTTTCTGATCCACCTGCCCCAGCTGCGGGCCACATCTGCAGGTGTGATGGATTCTGTCAGCAGGGACCTCCTCCAAACGCCACTGCAACTCACCGTCGTCTGTTTCAGTGTTTGCTACGATCTGACCTGGCAGCTCGGTGGTGTGCCACAATGGACTCGCCTCTGGCACTTTCACCAGCACAACCCTAAACAATAGTATGTTGAGGACACAGAAGATTTAGAGTGTAAATGCCTGTACATCCACCAGTGCAAAAATAACAGGACACCATCTCCTCCAGACGAGGGGAATATTGGTGCTTTTTGTCTCTTATTGTCTCCCTTTCTCTGAGACCACAAGCAGCTTGCAGCGAATCAGATGTAAACAGATCTGAGACCAAACTTGTCATCTCACAGCTTCAGAAATCGATAAAGCCCCACGTTCTGCCTCTAATCTTGGCACACGTCTGGAGCAAAAAGGAGGCAGGGGAGCAGAGAGAGGAGTAAAGGAGGCAGGCAGCTCGGAAAGAGAGGAAGAAAGGTGAGGGTGGACTGAGGGAGGGGGTGTCTTCCTGGGAGAAAATGAGGGCTTAGTTTAGATTGGTAAATGAGAGTTGTTACAGGCAAATTATGAAAAAACAGCACATTGTCTCATTTTCCTCTATTTTTAGTATTTTAACTTTCCATCATCTGGCTCCCCTTTCCTTTTTTTTGGCGCTAAAAAAATGTAATAATAAAAAAAATAAACAGTTTTCTTCAGAATTACTTTGCAATGAAAAAATAGTCCTTTTGAAACCTGTTGATCGGCCTGTGGCTTATCTACAGTGACAGCGACTGTTTTTTTAACACTGAGTGCGTCACAAACAAAATTCCATTCGCCTCAGTTGTCCTGAGGTAGCAGCAGAGAACTGAAAGACAAATATATCGAAAGCTGGGGAAATTAAACAAAAACTATCTGCATGGCAAGATGCCACCAGGGGGTGAATAACAAAATGTGTCATCAGCGGTGTGATGGCAAATGTCGTTTTTTGTGACCTCTGCAAAACACCGTATGTAGAAGATTAACTTTCTTCTACATCCTTCATGTTCGTTCTTCACGTTTGTGCTGAGGCTGCAGCTGGGTGTATTTGAAAGAGGACCTGCTCCATCTGTAGATATAAGATGCTCAGTCTGATGCAAGGAAAACGCAATGGCTATTATAACATTATATTCCAATTTCCCCCAACATCCTACACACTGTACCTCACCACCAATTCAGCATGAAAAATATATCAAATAAATGCAGCAGTACCAAAGTTTTCTTTTTACTTCATACAATCATCTCCTTTGTGAAAAAACCCACTGCTTACATTACCCGCAATGCAGCGTGACCATTGACAGTGTGGTTGGAGATTTGGCTGTGTTATGCTAGCGGTGGCTGATGTAGCCTCCAAGCTGCAGATGTCTGGTACAACTCTAGATTTTTAAACTTGCAGTTTTCATCCTCAACTAGTGCTGACTTAAGTGACTTCTTTTGAGGCAGATTTCACACTTCTCCCTCTGGTGCCACAAAAAGCTTTATACAACTTTTTTTTTTCACATATGGAATAGTCCTCCCCGAGACAAGACTCTGATGTGTAAAATCGATGGAATTCCCCTTTAAGTAGGAAGTCACAAAAGCTACAAGGCTACACAAGGACACACCTGCTGTGCATTGCAGTGCAATATATTAGTATAATGAGGCAACATTTAAAATTATATAGTGTTTGAAATGCTGCACAGACCTTGAATTGATTTTTTCAGCCAGTCAATCTCAGTTTCTCTCATTCGCCGACTTGCTATCAGTAATCCACAACATCTTTCTTAACAACATCGTTGGAAAATTTCTTTGAATCTAATGAATCCCGTCATCTTTCCCATTGCTTTTTAGAGCAAAGCTACCCGACACACTCAATCATATGTGAGTCTCGGGCCTTTATTTGTCTTTATCAGTAGAGTATCCCTTAAAGACAGATACTGTTTAACAGACCTGAGGAAAGGGAGAAATGGGGATTGTGAAAAGACAGGGAAAACAGAGCAGGAGAGAGGCGGACGTTTTGAGAAAGAGAGAAACCGAGAAAGAAAAGGAAAAAGACAGAGAACCAGGAGGAGGTGGGGTTAGAGGGAGACGCTCCACTGCCTGGCTGACAAACAGAGGGTCCCTCCAGAGCCAGGCAGATGAGAAGGAGAGGAGGAGAAAGGGAGAGGGGTGAGAGAAAAGGAGGGGAGTTTGATGTGGGCAGTCAACCCCACCACCCTCCAACAGCCTTCCCTCTCTTCCTCCACTCCCCCCAGCAGAAAATCTATGCCTGCTCTCTTAGTATTCCTCCCATCTCTTGTGAAGGCTCTGCGGAGGGGAGAGCAGACAAGTGGACTGCTAGTGAGGCCCTGGCCAGCCGTGTGTGATGCTAGCTGCAAGTTTTTTCCCCCGTTCTTCCTTTTTAGGCTGGGGTGTTTGCTCAGGGCTGACAGGACAGACACAACGGCCAGCCACTTGAAAACCTCCACCAGGGACCTGGACTGGACACATCCTCCCAGTACACCTCCTTTTTTCCCTCCCCCCACTTTTTTTTTTTTTTTGCGAAAAACCTGTAGATCAATGGGTTTAGTGTGTGGACCGCCTATTCTCAGACTGGACCTGAGAGTACTGGTGACTTCTTCTTGTGGCTGAAGCATTAATTCTCTTAGTCATGTGTTGACCTAAACATGACCTAGACCTGCTGATGTGAGTCCAGCATGACGTGTGGATTGACTGAACACAAGAGGACCGTGCCTTTTTGTGTAATAAACCATTAACTACAAATTGAATATACAATAATTTACATCAATGCCTAGCTTTTCAAAAGCATGCCATATATTGTGATTGTTTCACAAACTTTAAGGTTGCCACTGGGTTTAATTTACTTCAGTACAGTACGAAACATCAACATGAAAAACTTCAAGCTTAGCAGGTCTTCTTCTGTAACAAACAAACAAGTTTGTTTGAGTGCCTTACCCTGCCTGAGGTAACATTAATGTATGAGGCTGGTGTGCAGGAGACAATGGAAAATTTGGTAATGTCCACGTCTGTTGAAATTATATATAAAAGAGTTTCAGGGTCCGAAAAATAAAGCCATTGCTGAACTGCCTTTAACATGCATTCTTCCTAATCGCCTCCACTGGTGGCTAAAAGTAGCCCAATTTAAAGGAAGCTTACGAGAATATGACCCTACTAATTCATTAACTTGGTAAATATTTTCCTAATGACTTTATGGTCCCAATTGGTCTTCTCTAATACAATATGATGTTCATTTTGTAAATTGTTCTCCCATTTTGAGTAAAAGAGACGATAAAGCAGGTCTTGCATGAGGGCGTTGCTGCCTTGTGGTTAACAAGTTGCTACCACAGCGTGTCTTCCTGTTCTCAGTCAGATCAAATCAGGATGTCCTCCTCATCTCACCCTCTTCACCAAATATGGTCACTTCTGGTTCCAAACAAACAAGATGGTGACGGCCATAATGTCAAACTGGTGGCTACAAAATGATGTATCACTTGCTAGCATTGTCATTGTGAGCTTGGTACTATGCTGACATTAGCTTAAAGCCCCCCTATGCCTAAGTACAGAGTTACATGCAGCTGTATCTCTACACAACAATACCTCTGATAAAAGAAAAGGGTTGACAAATGGTACACAGTGATGGATTTCCATATGATGCAAATCTAAAGATTCAGCACATTGATATTTTCTGTAGAATAATGATATTTGTGGAAAACAATGGGTGCCTGGAAAGATCCATCCAAGAAATCTTTAGAAAATGGTCAGAAATTGCTAAATGCAGCTTATTGGAAGATGAATCGTCATGCTCATCATATTTTGCCATGACCTCCATGATCATTTTATTGCTGTCAAAGTTTAAAACTGTTCCAGTCTACTGAAGCCCTGCGTTGGAGACCTCCTCATGATATCTCAAGTATTCACTGACTATGGAGATTTTTGAACATTTCTTACCTGAAAGTGTTAAAGCAAGTCAATCATGAACAACCAAACAAAATTTGAATGTGGACAGATTGATATCTAACTAGAAAGATACTCTATCCAAGGATGCTCTGCCTGCGCAGGTATCACTGTCCTGTTGGTTGGTGAATGAGAGAGAGATGACGAGAGAGGTGTGGGGGTAGGAATGGGAATTTAGGGGTAGCTGGGTTAAACATTCAAAATGTAATCAGCAACCCGTTGTATTGTCAGTAATTTGTTGATTGGCTGTAAATTCCAATAAATTGGCAAACCCTCCTCCACATCATTCACCTCCAGTTGTCATCACATTGAGCATGCAGCGGTCCTTAGAATGTGCTTATCAGAAATCCTGGTTAGCATTGACTCTATCGCCACCACCAGTGTTGAGACTCCATCAGTGGGTTTCTCTGTATGATGTCACAATGGGGTCTAGAGGCCAAAGACTATTCATATTCCTGAATATGGTAATAAACATGCAAAACCACTCATACAGATCTTAGAAAATGCAAGGTTTCTGCTTCAAAGGCAAATCTAATGACAAAACATTTCCTGCTTCTGTCAGTGTACTCTTGAGCGAGGTGAACAGAAAAAGATTGTGTGTGTGGATAGTGATGCAAAACATGTGTGTTCACATTTGACCTTCCCTGGATAGATAATGGTGTAAAAAGGTAATTAATGTTACTGCTGAGTGACCCTATTATTTTCAACTGCACTTACACACTATCTTAACTGCACATGGTTACACAGTCAACCACTGTTCTGTGACAAAAATGACAGTATTATTGATCACCTGTGTACCTATAATCTCCATTACCACCGCTGCACCATGGCTGCTAAAATGGAGACACACAAAGCTTTGTTGTCCGTATCATCCTCTTCCAAAGTAGCCTGCTTCTCTGTCACCTTGAGCCTGGTTCGTCATGCTTGTGTGATCGCTCCAAAGGTCACAGCTTGTAGCTACTGTCATTAGCTGTCACTCTCCCGCACTTCCTCCCGCTCCTTGCCTCTCTCTTCCTTCAAGTCGCTCTCTGTCACGCTTTTCCTTCTCCGGCTCTGGAACACAGGTCTAAGTGCCATCCTTAGTTGGACTTTGAAGGTTAAGAGAAGTGAGAAGCGATCTCAATGCAGAATGAGCCCGCTTTGTGTGTGTGTGTGTGTGTGTGTTATCTGATGTGCAAATGCGCAGCAAGCGGGGACCGGCTGGTTAAGGTAGCACGGTATCTTTAAGTGATGCCACGTATCAGACAGTATGTTGTATGCAATCGCAGTTGTGTTTGAGTCCACCGCTGTCTGAGGATGCCCGAGGCGAGAACAGGAGAAGCAGTGTTTTGCAGCAATATCAGCTAATCAAGGTCTGATATTTGGAATAGCAGTAAGAGCATAGATTAATTGTATTTTTCATCGGGGACACGGAGAACACTAGCGCAATACTGTTTTCTGAATACAAACAGAGCATTTAATGAACCGAATTCAGCTCGAGCGCGCCTGTGAATGCACATGAAAGAGACGAAATTCAGCTTGTTGCTGGAAACCCAATTGACGATATGAAACGGCAACAGAGTCAAAGCGTCGTTCCTTCCCCCACACTGTGTGACAGCAAGCGGTTAATTGAAACATGTCTTGAGTGAGAAGAAGGGGAAGAAAGGGGAGAATAAGTGAAGAGACAGCAAACACAGGTGTGGCACGGTTTATCTGTTGGGGAGGTGAGGGGTAATCACGGCAAATTTTAATCAGTTTAGATCAATTATTCATGGTCAGGGGCCTAGCGAGCTGATTTCCAAAATGCCCCTTCTCTCTCTCTCTGACAGCCCTGTATGAATTATTCAAACTGCATTTACACAAAGAACTCCATCTCAGATACCTGATCAGTCAGTTAGAAACATTATGCAACAGGGAATGTCAATTAGAAATGGGGAAATGGGTCTCCTGGTATGTGCACAACAAAAAAGGAAAACAAAGCCACACAAGACCATAAGATGCACCACAACGAGTCTTGAAGAACCCCAAACTTTGTCATTCGATCATTATTCGTTGCGAGACAGGTTCTATGCTTTAATGGGCTCAACCAAAGTCAAGATTGTCCCCTCGCTGTGTGTCCACTCATCATCCATCAGTTTATGTATTCTCTAAGTGATCCCCACCTACAGTGTGCACTACACTCAACCCAGCTCCACGTTCCAGCTTTAATCATTTCCCTTGCAACTTCCCTCCTCCTACTCCTTCCAAAACACTTCTTCCAGCCCCCGTTGCTCATTCAGAATGATGCTGCTGCCTCATTTTCATCCTCACAAAATTACCCTCGTCCCCCCTCCTCTTGCAGCCTCTTCACTGGCTGCTGCAGGCTGTTTGTGGTTAGATTTAAAATACTGAGAGCCCAAACTCCTGTACCTCAAGGCCAGTGCCATGCACTGGCCACTGCCGGCCATTTAGTTCTCCTTTGCCTGCACATCTTTCCACATGGTCTCTCTTCTTCCTGCTGGGTCCCTGAAGGTGGGATGACCTTACCTCCCTGGCATCCTGTCATCCATCATTTACTGAAAAGTGATGTTTTCAAACATCTCCATATCTCCAGTGAATAACTTTTTTCATGATTTCTTGAAAAATAACCCTTTGATTTCACTTCTTTGCTCTGACCGTGATGGCAAACGACAACCTGATGGTGGTACAGGATCATCAGTAATGATGACAACATTTCAGAAGAATTCATCCAGAGGGGACATAAATGTCTGAACCAAATTTGTCAAAAACCAAAAAACCAAAGGTGTCAATTTCATGTTGGTACAGGAGAAAAAGTCAGCAGGAAACCATCAATATCTGTTACAAATGTTGTGCCAATCCACCTGGTAGAGTTATTTCACAAGACAGGTGAAAACCACCTGTTGGTGGCACTAGATGAAAGGTCAGAGCATCTTATGGATGTATCCTCTGGGGACCATGATTATGTGTATTAAATGTCACGGCTCTCCATCTCATAGTTTTCAATACTTTTCTCAAAAAACACTCAAACAGACATATGGTGGCACAGGATACAAAGAAGGGGATCACTGAGCTCATTAAGATCTGTCCTGTGGGGACCATGAATATCTCTTGTAAATAACTGACCAACAGATTGACATGGCCATCATGGACGAGTAGGAGAAACTGGACAGAGTTTCACAGGCCAGGCTCGGTTCATTCCTATAAGAGCTGCTCAGTGGCTGATAAAGCCAAAAGGTTTGACTTCCCAAATATAAAAATTATCAGGATATTACTCATAACTATGATACATTTTAGGAAAGACTTAAATTGTGACAGTGAAACAAGTCATTTAACAGGTTTAGTGACACAAAAAAAAATGTATCCACTGTTTCACAGCTGCTTCTTTCACAATGTTAGCTTTTGAGAAGAACTCTTTTTGGGCCCATGTGAATCATGTGATGGTGTAATTACAAGTCAAACTGGCTTCAAAAGTCTGCGCTCTTTCTTGGGACTCGATTACCATCCACAGGGCCATGCCACCAGCATTGCTTAAAAAGCATAAAATCAACACTATAATCATCACAAATGCTGACTTCATTACAGGTCTTTTGAGGACATGCTGCCCCAAAAGTTAGTCTGAGAACCTGCCAGTACAAGGACAGGGCAGGCAGAGGGATGAGTGTACGGTAGAGAAGAGGTGGTCAGGCGGAGAAAGGCAGATAAATAGACAGTGGAGAAATGAGAAAGTGTAATTCTTGCTTGGCTCAATCTATCATGCCGTAGCTGACAGCCACCAACCATAAGTCACCAAATAATCACTCTTAATAATTCAGAGGGATCTCTCGCGTCCTCCCTTCCCCTCTGCCTGCCCTTGTAACGCATTCCGGTGATCGAGGTCAAACCACATGCCCGCTGACACTCTTTGTAAATGCAGTTTGACCAGACCAGGTTTGTCTTGACTGACTGTATCTCTGCGATGCATGACAAGAGGTTAGAGGGACGGGTTGAGGGGAAGAACAGGACGTGTCGTTCATTCCTCCCGGTGTTTCTTAGCGATGCTGCATCTCACAGGCGGCGCTAATAGGCTATCAGAATTGACATCTCCATGGGAACGTCCCACTGCATTACTAATACACAATTCACTGCTGTTTCTTTACATTCCAATAATATCCTCCTGTAGCTACTCTGGAGACTCTGTGTCTTGGATTGCCACCTGTGCCATTTTATAAAGACCACAGATCAATGCCAGGTTTTTTCAGTGGATTTGAATTCTGCAGGATGAAAAGATGTCACATTATTGTTGCAAAGGTTACATATGAGTGACATTAGAAATACACAACACAGCATCACGGCAGTTTGTGAGATACTGACGAATATGTGAACTGTAAGAATTGGGTACAGTCATGTCCATGTCCTCACTATATCACAGATGAAAGAAATCGAGCTTCTGTTGCCTAAACTTAACCACAGACCAGGTGCAGACCCTTGATTCCGTTTGTGACGGTCCTGGAGCTCTATGCAACTCTAGCACAGTCTATAAATGCGTTTTTTTCATTTACACAAAGAATCCTGGTGCAGACACCAAAGACAGTCATACATGGTAATTGGATTGCATTTATACAGAGCTTTTCTAATCTCACATACCACTTAAAAGAAAGGTTCACCCAAAAATAGAAATTCAGACAATATCTACTCAGCCCGATGTGGATGGAAAGTCGGGTAAAGTTTCGTAGTCCACAAATCATTTCTGGAGCTTCACTGCCAGACAGCATTGCAGCATTCTGCTAAACAACGGAAGTATATGTGGACTTGTTTTCATGTCATGTCAACTTCACGAACTGCTGCGACACTATGTGGATCAGTGACATTAGACATACACGTTCTTGACTGGTTGATATCTGGCCCAAAAGAATACATGTGTGAGAGAAGTGAAGTACTAGATCATGACTGAAAGAAATTATGAGCCAGATAAATGTATAATTTCTCCAGCAGCATGTGTCTCGGTTGGGATAGCTGGCCAGTCCATTCATCCTCGTCATGTTGCTGTCAGAGCCCCGCTGCAGACGAGTGATGACCACCCTTGTCAGACCAAGCAAGCGCTGTCTGTCTCCCTCTGAATGATAGAAATGTAGAGTGTGTCTGTACGCAAGGACGGATCAATTTCTTTCACTCTGTCCTCTAGGTCTTTGCGCTTTCTCTTGTCATACCTTGAAAACCACTGTAATCTCATCTCCTTTGAAAAAGAAGATTTGGGTTTTTTTCTCTCTCCCTCCATCACTCTCTGAATCTTAATCCACACCTTTCAAACATCGGTAGAGTTTTTGCTCTGACATCTGTCCCTGCTGTGTGTCACTCCTCGACCTTTCTTCTGTGTGTGTGTCCATCATCTTCTTTTGTCTGTGATTGCTGGCTTTGGGTGATCGTGTGTGTGGCGTGTGTTTATTTCAACGGTGCGGGGCAGGAGGGGATCGCCACTGACTTAAGGGATGCTGTGAAAATGTCATTGTTTGGTTGTGCTCCGCGTTATGACGCAGTTTATACAGCGGTGATGATTTTTTTTCTCCCCCCAGTGTGGCCTTCTGCTTTGTCTGCCTGGAATCAGGAACGGTAAATAAGTGGTAATGGGAGTGAATGGTAGGGGAAGTCAGCCAACATCTTTCTGTCATCACTTTAGAAGGTTGCGACCCTAAAGCACGGTGGCACAGAGCTGCTAAATTATTCAGGCTGTGTCTCAAGCCCCGATCTCTGGAGAAGACGGGCCTGTGATTGCTGGGAGCGGACTGACTGACATTTGCACATGAAAATCGCCTCTGTTTCCCCCAAACACCCGTTCTGCTAAAAGAAAACAGCAGAGGGACCCTGGTTCTGTGTGATGGGGACTGCGGAGAGAGTCGGTGGCACTGGAAGCGTTGTTTTTTAGAGCAGCGAATGATGAGACACGGAAAAGTTCTGCCGTGAGGTGAGGTTGCAGTTCCGTTTAAATTAATATCCTAAAAGTGTCAATATGATAAGCATTAACGCAGCTTAGAAAGTGGAGTGGCAGAATGGGACCTAGGGGACCGGCTGACTCATAAATCATCTTTCTGAGTGGGGTCAAGGGCCGTTTGACTGAGACATGAGCAGAAATGTGATGTTGGTTATGGGAATATTTTGTCACCAATAATGCAATAATACGGTGTGCATATCCCGGCATACATATTGATTTAATGTCAGCATCCTGTGTACATAGAAATTCCGGATAGCTGGGATTAATGCAAAAAAAAAAAAAAAAAAAAAAGAATAAATGTGTTCCA
>OMLP01045043.1:17519-45399 GCA_900302685.1 Spondyliosoma cantharus | reverse complement strand
ATAGATATAAATATAAAGGATATCAGATTATATTAGAATATTTTGTATCAAATAATCTAACTGGTTACACTTGTTATATGTCTGAACCACAGGAAATCATAATATCGTTTGGTGTACTGTCCACATCTTTCAGATTTTTTTCTGATTTTAGTTTGTTTGTTTAACTGTACAATTTTCAAAACATACTTGAAGTTGCAATTTTCTAGTGTATGAACATAATATCTAGGAAATAGAAGTGCAATGAGTGTTTCTACAGACACACTGGTTTTAATCAATATGTTACATTAACATGAAACATACAGTAAACTGGTCAAACAGCAAGGAGGTTATGTTGTTACACACGTGTTCTTTTGTTTGTTTATTGGTTGGTTTACAGGCTTTGGGAGTAATGGAACACATGTAATGGGATCATGGAATAAGGATACAACAAAAAGTAACTGTATACATGTACATGTATATGTACATGTACAAGTAACAGAAAAAAAGATGTAATTAGATTACAGATACATTCTCTACAGTGGGGGATTACCGTCAGGATTTTTAAAATAAAGAATGATATTCTAATCTGGTTTTGACTGACACCAAATACAGAGAAAATAAGATTAGATTATAGTTATTTTATTGATATTTGATATATACTTTATTTCCATATATTTGGTTACTATCAATCAACCAATCAATCAATCAATCAATCAATCTTTATTTGTAGGTAATAATGCACAGATCTTGAAAAAGTCAAGCGTATTTGACACAGGGCTCTCAAGTTTGATATTGGATTAGCTTGATTGAATAAAAGGGGACTGTTGGGCTTTGGTGGAGGTATGCACTCTACTGAGAGCCATTCTAGTTCTTTATTGGTGCCTGGGGGAAATTCACATCTTACAACCACTCTGACAGACAACGTGTACAACAAGAAAATCGATAAAGAACAGAAATCATAGAGGCGACATTAAAAAGCTATATACAATATATACTACACAAGACCATATACAGGTGAATTATATATGTGAATTTTTTCATGTACAGTAGGGATGCCCAAATTCACGGGCACATTGGCAATTATAGCATTCAGGAGTTGGAAAATATTGGTCATAATATCAGACAACGGCAAAAAATCAAATACTGTGCAACTCTAAATATACAGCTTTCTGGTTTCCTGTCCAGACATCTCACTTCACCACACTCTGCACAGGTATTACTGCACCTTACTTTTACTTCCTCACTACCATTTCTTCCCTGCTGAGCGAGTTCTTTTTATTCTATTTTTGTTTAACCTCTCCTACATAATGCGGCTTACAGTGCACACATATCCTACACTAAAACGAGAAAAGGCTCAGCATCTTTGCTTTGACAAATACAGCCATTTTAAAAACACCCCTGAGGACTACAGTATCTGAAATCTAATGAAACACGACTGTTGTAGTAGAGCAGCAATAGCTGTGCTCGGTTTCACTGTCTGCTTGTTGAGCTGTGAGGCCTCAGGAGATTTACCTCTCTGCTGCCTTAATCAGTTTGGTTTGGACTGGACAGGGACATGCATTTCACCGATCACAAACATACTGCACTTTGGATGCATCATCCATGACCTGCATTTCATTTAAGGAGACCCACAGATAGTGTCCTGGAAATTGAACACAACTCCAGGGTTGATAGATGGTAGACAATGTGCTCAGGCGAGGGCAGAATGGATCGGTGCAGGGGGAAAAGAGCATATTTCTTTAGTTACAGTAATTCAGGCTCTGGTGCTCGGCGATTGACTGTTTTCAAATTGATGCATGCTCATTGGGGAGAAAAGGGGCCCCAGTGATGGGAATGACATGATGGTAGTTGAGTTGCAGATCATATTCTCTGGCTGTCATGGAGATGTGCGTGGCTTGTCTGGCTGCTGACACAGATTGAGTGCTCCCAGCGTAGATGGACACTGAGCCAGACACAAGGCCACTGATGGCTGACATATGCCTGATGATTGGGGCGGCTACACCAGAATTATTGATACATCCTGCTCAGGAGATTTTTAGGAATGCGATAGTGTATGAATAAATTCTTCTGCAATTTTTTTTGCATTTAATAAAAACATTTGAGACATTTTAGCAGACTAGAATCTTTGAGTGTGGTGCATAATTGTCCTATATCCTGTATATTATTTAAGACAAATAGTTGAAAATAGCTGTTCAATCGTACTATACATTTAGGGCCTCATGAGTCTCTTGCAAGACTGACATACTATCTAAGCCCTTTACATGCACAACCCAGTTTAAATCCCCCTATACTAAGACACTGTACCATCAAAATGATTTTGAAGCTGTTATTTTAAGCCAAAACAGTTACATAATGTTGCTTTAAACATTTTTGAATAAGGCAGTGATATACTGAATACTTTGTATGTTGCCTCTTGGATTAAAAGTACAATGTACAGCCAAATTCTGTTTCCTCTGCAACTGCAACTCAGCCCAGTGTATATATTCAAATGTCTACAATGAGTAAACCCAATTAAATGTGTTAACAAACAAGTAAAGATCCACTGCCGCTAGGTCAATAAGACCAAACTCACAAGCAGCATGCAAATTTGAAACTGTCTGGCTTCGGCATAGCCACTCAATATCATGCATATTGAGCTGGGCCGGGATCATAAGCAACAGGTCAATAGCTGGTGGAGATAGTGATGCCGTTTCTCGGCTGAACCAGTTTCCCCATAGACAACCTGTTGTCCCCCAGTGAGTCCGCTTGTATCCACAACCCAATCAGATCTCCATCCTCGGCATCTTTGGCCTGAGCCATCGGCCACAGCTGATCAATAAAAGGCAGAGTGGCTGCTTTCTCAGTCCACCCCTGGGGTCACAGGTCACAGCCCCATCCATCTGTTTATCTGGCATGTATGTGGAGGTGATGTCATGCACACGAGTCTCTCATTTGAAGGTGGTTAATAATTAATCTGGAGACATCCTGCAAAAAATATCTAGCGTGTTAGAGGATATACTGAGATATGGTAGTTTTTGTTGTAAAGGGCTGCAGAGTGAGCCGTGGAGCAAGTGGCGCTGACATTTGTGAGTGTTTGCATGGTTTTGTCCATGTTCTAATTGTCAATGCGTGTGTCCTCTGTGGGTGACAGGTAAGAGCCAGCGCTATCGCTCAGGATGCTGATCAGAATTACGACTACGCCTCCAACAGTGTGATCCTGCATTTGGACGTGGGCGATGAGGTGTGTGTGCAGCTGGACGGAGGGAAGGTCCATGGAGGGAACACAAACAAGTACAGCACCTTCTCCGGCTTCCTCATCTACCCAGACTGAATGAGAAACTCGCCCGGAGAACGGACACCGACACATACATAGGAAATACTCACAGTCACATGTACGTATGCAAATAAATGCGCACACACAGACATGCGTGCACACAACGCCTGCATGTGCACACACGAATATAAACACATACACACACATGCAGACACTCTGAGATTATAACAGCAAAATTGAAGTGTGGATTGAGTGAAAATCAGAGATAAAGTGGAATTAGGTGGAATTGTGTGATTTGGAGCCAAGCATCATATGCAAACTACATTTACTGGTGCCCTTCATGTGCAAATATGAATTCCAGAATGTACAGTATAGGTGCACATAACAATTGCACGTTGTGGCTCTGAAATATCAAAAAAAAAAATACTTTGATGTGTTCCATATTAACTGACACCGTGAGATTATAACAAACACCATCAGTCTAATTGTTTGTTTTTTTACCGCAACAATGGTGTTAAGGGTGCCGTTAATCGAAGATGACTACGCTGAGGTGAATGCACACCTACTGTATTCCAATCTTATACATTTCTGCTCTCCATCCCAGTGACCTCTGATCAAACGGCCTGCTGTCTATGTTGCAGATCATTGTAAAACAATATTATTTTTTTTGCCCTCAAGTGAATTCCGCCAGATGAAATGAATAAAGGCCCTGTTGTGATTCACCCTGCATTTGGGCTGATTAAAAAAAGGCCATCTGAATAAACACAGATGTTTGACCTGTCGTTCCTGTCTCGTTCATGACGCGGGACATCACACAGCACGATACAACAAAACACAGTCGATTGACTCTTGTGTTTGATGAAGTTTTAATTGCCAAGTGCATTGCTGACAACATGTTTTGCGTGTATAAGTGTGTGTGTGTGTGGGTATGTCAGTATGTGCGAGTGGGTAAACTGTAAGATAATGAAGCAGCTGCAGTGTTTTATTTACACCAGATGTTGTATAATACCTTAAAGGCACGTTACTGTAATTACACTGCCATACCTACTTAGTACTTTATTTTTGAGAGATCCTGTCATCATATGTATAAACACAGTGACCCCCAGATGGGCTATCTGGTATGCTGAATAGGTTGATTACACAGTTGCTATTAAAATATCTATACCTACCTTGTCTGTGTTCTTGTGCTGGGATGGTGAAGGTCTGGGTTGATTCATGTAAGTAAACACAAACACAGACTCTTCTTCAGTTTTAATTTGGAGTGAACACTCGCAGAATTGGATGTATGACATGGAAGCGTGGACTTAAAATCCGAGGTCGAAGCAACAGTGGTGGACCACAGCCACTGCCTGCTACAACATGGATTTCCAATATGTCTTAAGACACTGTCGAAGACACAAACATTAATACCGCTGTATTGATCTGAGCTTGTAATACACCCAGGATCTGCAAAATCCAGCCATTTAAAATGTAACAATATAGTGATCAATTGTACCAACAAACCAAATTGGTGCAGTGTTCGATAAGGCTCGACATTGTTTATCCGGGTTTTGAACCGAGATCATTTGTTGGAAAAGCCACATATAACAAGAACTACATACAGGGAATTGGTTGGAATCTTTCCTTAAATAATACTTGTACACATCTCTTAATTTCTTGATAATCTCACAGTGATTTTAGTGAAGCCATGCTGTGCTCCAGCCTACACCTCTGAATACATTCAGTATATTTACAGTGCTATGTGAAATAGAATACCAAACATAATCACCTCCTTTATTTGATTAGGGCAGCCACTGATGAATATTTTCATTACCGATCCTTCTTAGATTATTTTCATGAATAATCGACAAATTGTTTGCTCTGTAAAATGTCTGAAAACAGTCAAACCTGGCCTATCGATTTGTCAGGGACTGAGAGGACTTCAAATGCTTTGTTTTGTGCAACTAACAGCCTGTAAACCCAAAGACTTTCGGTTAAAAGGAGCACTATGTAGTTTGGAAAAAGAAATTCAGATACTCAGAAAGGTAGTATCTACAATATTAATAATAAAAACTCAGAAATATTCAATATCATTTACATAACTGCATAAATAACCTTTCCTAAGAGGAAAATAAGGTCTGAAGCTAAACAGATGGCAGGGTCGGCCAAATACAAATACAAGTAAAGCAGTATGAAAATGTGTTGATATGAAAACGAGTTTATTTATTGACAATTTCTTCCAAAAACCTACATAGTGCACCTTTGATATCATACAAGACGAATGAAAGAAACAGATGATCACATTTGAGAAGCTGTAGCCTATGGAATGTTGTTGTTGTTTTGCATGAAATGAAACTTTTGAGTAATAACTTATCAATCATTAAATTTGTTTCTTTCTATTAATAATTTTCTGTAAATCAAACATACTAGGCTGTTTATTTATCTGTGTGCTAATATCAAGTATAGTTAAATGGGGTAGGTGAAGAAAAATCATATAAAATTCAAGATTGTTTTTCCAGTTAACTAGCTCACTATTACCTTAAGAACAGAGATGTCCACTGTTTTTTCTATTTGTGGTACATTTATAGTCTTTAGGTTATTGATCTATATCTATAAACTGTTTTAACATTGTGTGAAATGATGAACACCATCTATGTTGACACTGGGTGTCATTTCATAGATGTTTATGCAAAAATTATTAAACCAACCATTATTACAAATCTCAGCTATGTGTGATATAAAGGTAGAGTCAGAATATTAATATTTATGCAGTATGCTGTTTTCTACACTACATATGACCATTTTTTAAATATATTTTCCATAAAGGCACGCTAGCATTTCCTAAACCAAAGAGAGACATCATCTCCATGTTAAAAAGAATGAATCTTAGATTAATGGCAAAAAGGGTTAGTGTCTAATTAGAGTAGAGAGTGGATGGCTTTCTAGACTTAAAGGATTTGGAGAATCTGTTGCTCCTGAGCGGAGAGAGGGATGTAGCCGCGCCATGCCTGGGCCCAGCCCCCGGCTCGCTCTCCTGGCAGATTCCAGTTGAAAGTTAATTGGACGGGGAGAGGTCTGAGACAGGCTGCGCTGAGGCCCATTAGTGATTCCCTTGTCGAATGCAGAGCCACGAGGATCACAGACTCACAAATAGGAGGATTAAAATAATCAATAGCCTTGACTTCCATCGACCACACACATACACACACACACCGAGTAATTAGTGGACAACCTATTCAGCAGTGGACTATGACACCCTCCTGAACCTTACCCCACACACACATAAGCTCCACACTCCACTGGCTGTGGTGCCTAATGAGGGGAAATAGTTGTGGCTGCTTGAGAAGAAAATGAAGAAAAGGTCAGGAAGCCACCAAACAGCCTTCCACTGCTCATATCATGGTGCTTTGTCACCAAATCATTTCTTGAAAAATTGACTACACGCAGCCAAGTATAAAATATTTTTAGGCTAAAATTTGAGTTTGTAATCCAGCAGGAGAAACCAAACATTGTCTTCAACTATTTTGACTAGCGCCAAAACGTAGACTCGTGATTAAATTCTTCTTTGGCTCATGACAGCATGAAGAACAGCTCAAGATATTCCTCTTGCATTATACGCTGCATATTTTGACAGTTTTAGTGGGCTTAACACAGAAGATTCCAGCAGCAACACTGCCCTCTTGTGTCCAAGGAAAAACATAGATGCTTTGTGTAGAACCCATTAAGACCAAGAAATTTTTTCAGGAAACACATTTATTTAGCAACAAAATTGGGGTGAATTAAAACAATGGGAACCCATTTGAAATGTCTCTTTCTACCTAATGACAGTATGGCTTTGAATATACTGCTTATCTGCAGAATCTGAGGAGGAACAAGTTCCTCAGCCAAAGCAAGTCTTAGCCAATGATGCAGTAAGTCGCTGACAGATTTTACGTATATATATTAATGTCCCATCCAACTTTAATACACTGGTATCAATTGTTACAGTATTTCATTATCAATTTATGTCATCCTAAGTGCTGCATCTTGGAATGTTATTGCAAACAATGCAAGCACAATGCAAGACTCCTGAATGCATACAAGTTGGTCATATGTGTGAATGGACCTGACAGCAATAGCCAGAGCCGTTTGTGTTTCTTTTAGGAATGTAAAGGCACTTCTTAAATTAAAGGTGGAACTAATCCATGGAAAAGGCTGAAGGGGGACTGTAGAAGCTAACTGCAAAAAGAGGGTATGTGTGACAGGATAAAAAAACAGCGGGATGCACTTCGTCTTCACCCGTTCATGACCATCCTGACGAGTTCTGTAAAAGAGGCGAGAAAGAGACAAATGTAAGAGTCATGGTTGAGATCTTGGCAGAGACCTCCTCCAACTGCAGCATGTGGCACCAAGGCTCCCCCCTCCTCATCCAGCTTTGGTAAGGCTGGGTGGGAGGCGCTGCATTTGGAGGCAGATCCCCTATATTCTGCTCATCCATAGGAAAAAGAAGGATTTAGGAAGGCATGAGAGAAAGAGGTGAGGCAATCATCTCTATCTCCTATTATGCCAAAGCATTTGGCCATTTCTACAATCCAAGAAGAGCTGGTTAGAGAAGCCATCCTCGCTGTTTGCTTTCCTCTAGTTGAGAAGCAGAGAAAAGGGGAGAAGATCAAGGGGAGCTACAGTCCAGTCAGAGAGTGGCCAACTGAAAATGCAGCTTCCACCAGTACAGAGGAGAAAAACAATCAGCACAAGAGCAACTCATTGCAATTCTCTGGTTAGTAGAAAAAGAGACTGGTCCACTCTCCCAAAGCTGGTGGCTGTACTTGAATATTAAACATGTCTACAATGTAAGAAACAGTTTTATCTGTCTATGAAAAGAGCAACACCTCTAACACCAACAGAGGAAAAAAGCTTATTTTAATAGCACCAATGACATGCAAACGAGGTTAGAAGAGCCGGCTTGTGACCTCCACACCCATCAGATAATTCAACAGTGGCCACCAGACTTTCTCTGAATGAGACCAGTCACTTCCCTGTGTGTCCACCATATCCCCTCATAAACTGAGGGGAGTCCCAGACACGTGCAGAGGGGCATGCTGCAGCCAGGGGCCAAGACAGAGGGCTGCAGGAGAGAGACAGAACAGCAGGGAGGCTACACATGGGTCAAAGCCTCAGGACTAAAGATGAGAGGAACCGCTAGGCTTTCCCACAGGCACCCATGGGTCAAATCTACTTCGCAACAGCACATTGTTCCCGTTTGCCAATATGAAGGGCACCACTACAGTTGATTAGTGTTAGGGTGGCCTAATGGGAGTGGATTATTTCACAACTAAAATCAGGAAAGCCTGGAGGTGCCATCTCATTGTATACCCAATGCCCGTACCGGCCCTCAGCCCGACATGATGTGGCGGACAAATGCTGCGGAGGAAGAACAGTTAACACACTGTCAGCAGTCGACATTTATACATGGCCTCTTAAAGCAGTCCACAAGTGTAAAGAACACATAACAGACAGACAGTAACGTAAATAGACACCCACCTCATCGCAAGACTAAATTAAGTTTAGCAAGGGGGGCTTTCAAAAATTGCCTTTAGGTAACTCTGACTTTAGGGGTGCAACAATTCTCCAAATCTAAGGGTTTATTGAAACCATTAGGGTTTATTGTCATTTTCATGAATTAACTTGACAAATTAAATTAGAAAATGAAATAAATAAAAGACCTAAAACCGGTCTACATATTAACTTATGTAGCAAAAAAGTCTTCAAAAAATGGGATGTGAATGGGATTGTTTGTACTTTTACGAGCAGCCCCTAAATGCACCATGTAGCATGCAGTCAGGCAACAAAAACAGGCAGATTGACAGAGGAATCTCAGGTTTTGAGACGAAGAGCAGGTTGGTTTGAGGAGAGAAGTGTCTTTTTTCACAGTATTTGCAGAACCACAACTAGAGAACTTGGACATTTGTTTTGCTGCATCAGTCTGTTTCAGATTCATCACACCCCTAAAGAACTGAACTCTAAACACATGAATAAAAACAGAACACATAAAGTGTAATTCATGACCATGGTTTCCTGGGTATGATGGTTAAATTGAATTCTTTGCAGGTTTATGGCAACAACATTGTCACACACCATCAGCCTGATAATAGCAAGTATCCAATTTTGTTCTTGTTTCTTCTTCGCTCTCACCTTCATAATTGATGCAGCCATTTGCATCTTCGTGGCCCGCCAAGAGTGTCTCCACTTCCTCCTCTGTCATTTTCTCACCTGTGAATGGAACATTTTCACATTATATGGGTGACTTTACCATTATTTTTCAAAGGAAAAGGGGAAAAAAAAGGATTTCACACATACAGAAAAATGAATAATACACAAAATTATGATGAAGATAATAATCATGAAATAGATACCTCACAGTGCCGAATGAATTTACAAACATGCGCATCAAGTTTTCAGTAAATTAGTTTAGCATTGATACTGTCCATTGTGGTGACTACAGTACTCTGCTGGCAGTGAAAAATATATATGGTGTGTATAAAAGAAATCAACCCAAAAATAGTCCACCTATACATGTTCATTCATGGGTGATAAAAATGGAACTTGCCTAATGTGGTGAGGACGTGACGAAGCTCTGCTCCCATTACTGTGCCGTTGCCCTCCTTGTCGAAGACACGCAATCCCTCCACAAAATCCTCCATGGAGCCCTGATCTTTATTTTTAGCGATGGCCTGAAACATGGGCAGGAACTGCTCAAAGTCTAGCATCTTGTGGTTCATCTCTGCAAAACGATAAGAAAAACAAATTATAGGAGGCAAGTCTGTGGGCAATACAACATAGTCACTGAAAGATTATGAGAGAAAAGTTAGTGTTTTTCAGCACAATTACATGTTTTATGCAAATTAAAGACATATCTCCCAGTTTTGCTCTCACCCTCAGCCTTGGGGTTGCCCAGGACTTTGAGCACCTCAGCATTGACAGGGTTCTGTCCCAAGGCCCGCATGACATCCCCACACTGGCTGAAGCTGATCTTCCCATCTCCTGTCCTGTCGAACAGCAGGAATGCCTCCTTAAACTCTGCAGGATACACAAACACATGACAAATTAGAGAATGGGTATGAATTATAGCAGAGGTGAAGAGACAAGCAGACCTGTATGGAGGAATGATATGGCGATAAGAAGTGAAATGACAAAAGATGAAACAATAGAGCTAGACAGGTGGGGAAGAAAATGAGAACAAGCAGACTACAGAAGGCACAGATCAGGACAAGTGATTAAGCAGTTATCTGAGCAGGCAGAGCACAAAGCACCAGATGATGAACCTGGGTAGATCTTAAAAGCCACTCTAGGTGAGCTATTTATTGCTGGCCTATCCAAGATAATACATGTCTGACAAATTGTACCCCCAAACTCATGTTGCATAGGCAAGCTATACTCAAACAATCACAACTTGCAGCTCAAAGCTGAAATGCACATTTTTTAAATCAATATATCATTACTATTTACAATTTAGGGGTTGTGTGGGTGTGGCTTCCGGTTTTGCTGATCCGGTCATGTGTATGAGCTGTCAACCTGCTTGCCTTTATGTAAAGGGACTGAACTGACATTTTTAGCTGTAAGATGTGGTGTAAACTTAAAAAGTAATTTTTCACAGTGGGACATAATGAGAGGAAGCCACTGAGTCATGTGCAACACTGATGGGTAAATTTAGTACTAGCAGTTCAAACATGAATTGACTTGATACCAAAATGGTTTGAATTTTTTACATCGGCCCAACCTTAATACATTTGCATGGTAGAGTGGACACAATCACTAAAACAGTTTGCTCTCTGTACTCTGTGGTTAACATTGCAAACGTCCTGCTAGGTTCCCCAATTCAGCAAATACTTTATTTGTGTGAGTCATCTGGTTAGTCTTGGACTTTTTCCACAACAAATCAACAAAAACATGGTTAAAAAAACTTCATCAGTGCAACACTACATGCTCTGTCATCCTTGTTGTAGTTTGAACATGCAAACACTTATGGATTAAGGTTCCAAAGTATCAAATAGTGTTGTCATGACAGTGGAACCATGTTTAATCCCACAGGGAAAACGGACACAATATGAGGGCATAAAATTTTGATTTTTATTTAAAGATAAATCTAACAAGGTGTGTGTACTGTGTGTTAAACATGACATGGACAACAGTAACTAAATTAATTTGCTTCTGAGCGTAGTCAAGAGCGGAAGGAGGCAGGTCCACTGCAGCAGTGCATGTGACAACTTGCTGTGGGAGAATAGAAAGAGAGAGAAAGCTCAGCTAGTACAGACCTATTGATACTGTGGAAAATGAGTATTAAAACTTTCAAATGTATAGAATCGATATGTAATGATATTTTGATAGTTCTGACAACACTAGCATCAAATGTATCGGAAATACAGGTAAAGGCGTTCAAGTGTAGTAGTAACTATGCATGCCACAGCATAAATAAAGCTTTAGAACAACCAGATATGGATAAAGTAAGTTTTAAAGAATGTTTTTAAAACTCTGAAGATAAGGATAATGTAGCTTTTTAAAGAGATGTACTATCTTAAAGAAAATGGGACCATCCTAAAGGCTGTAAGTCTAAACAGAAGTAATGAGATTTTCTACTGAACATCAACAACAGATACAAATCTTTAAATAGTCAACAGAAGCACTGACTAAAGTGACCAAAAAGTCAACAAGATAAGTTTATTTACAGTTAACTTTTACATTATTTACAGTTAACATTTACATTACAGTAATGGGTGTATTTTTGACCCTCAAACTATTCCGAAGTTGCCCTCGATGTTGAGGCTTGGAAAAACAAATCTTGAGTAAAATGCCAAAACAAACAAAATGTTCGGTAATTGCACTTGATATTGCTATTGCAACTGTCAGGAGGCTTTAATGGAGAAAACTCAAAAACGGGTAATAACTTAAGATACTCAGTCCATTGCCTGCCAAAGCATTAAACAAACAAAACAAAAAACCTAATTTGACTTGATTTATACTGTTGTGTGACTTGTCTGTAACAAGTTAATGTCATCTCTAACATAATAACTTAAAACTCATTTTATGATGGCAAACAAAAGATGAGTGTGTCAGTAGCTCACCTGGTTTAAGTTGTTAGTTTTACCAGATTTAGCATCTGGTAGAGTCTATCTGGCAGACTGATCTTACAGTAAGCTTGAAAAATTTGCTTTTAAAAACTTTAAAATGCTTAATCTGACATCCCTACAGACTGCCAATAATGCTTTGACATCAATATTTTACAGCACTGCTGAAAAGTCAATACAGCTGTCAGCTACCTGGTCTTTCTAAGGCACTCACATATATTGAGTATTGAGGCTTAATCAACCATCAGCAATGATGCAATCTTGTCATTGATCAAAAGGTTGATTAATGTAGCTTTGATCTAACGTCAACCACTGTAGTTGTTAGGCTCAACAGCCAAACAAAAAAGCTTAGCTGAGAGCTATTATCAGGGAGAAGTGGAGTTGGGTTACACAATATCCGGGCAGCGGCCTGTTCCCAATGTTGTGGGACAAGGC
Source organism: Spondyliosoma cantharus (assembly GCA_900302685.1). NCBI lineage: Eukaryota > Metazoa > Chordata > Actinopteri > Spariformes > Sparidae > Spondyliosoma > Spondyliosoma cantharus. The sequence continues at coordinate 32,652 of OMLP01045043.1, read as the reverse complement.
TATTCCCAAAAAAAGCTCAGGCACTGTTGTGGAGTTTTTCCTGTTCTGAGGAATGCGCCTCTTCCCTTGTAGCCTGTGAGCACTTTTTCCCAACACCATATTTGGTATTAGAGGAGTGGAGGAAAGTAGGAGGAGAGTGAGAGTAGCTACAGCCTATTATGTCAACGACGATTAAACAAACCAGCCCTAGGACACAAACTATCCACCACTGTATCCAGCACCAAAAAAGGGCACACTCGTGGAGATGGACCGCTTGGAAGATAACAGGCAAAGTTTATGGCAAACGGACACATCCAGGAATGACCACTGTCTTATGAGAACGAGTAAGTACTGCTAATGCATGATTGACCACATAACGTTACAAGAACACTGAAACACACGGTCAAAGCTGGTAAGTACTATAACGTTGTATATGCAACATGTGACTGATTTGGACGTACCAAACAACAGTGCAAAGCGACTCTCATTCACATTTATTACAGTTTAGGTTACTCCAAAACCAACATGCAGATCACACCCTAAACACTCGGAGATAGCCATCAGTTTTTGGTGCTAAGGCGGTCCCCACTTCACTGACTTACCATGAATTTGATCCACGTTAAATTCAATCTGGAAAGGACAAGCAGTTGCAAGTGGAAAGTGGTGAAACAATACGGAAATAAGGAAGGAAACCTAGCCTACAACCACGACTGCTATGACAGGCGAGCACAGAGCAGGGTGATAGTGGAGATACAGGGCAAAGTGTCTTCTCAACCAAGCAAGAATGAAAGCATGCACAACAAGCGAGATCTGGAAAATGTCACAACACAAAATCAAAACTCACCAAGGATTTGATCTTCCGTGAATTCAGACTGTTTAAAGAGAAATTAAGCGACATGAAAATGGTTCCCTTTGCAGCGCAGTGTAAAGCTAACTTGGGCTAACATCAAGCGCTTTAAAATACATTTTTCAGTTTGTTAGATCAACTCAAGCCAGATATTACCCGACTACAGCACATACAGCAATGACTGGTGTACTCATAGGTACTTTGGAATCATTAGTAAGGTTATATTGGGGTTAACTTTTATCTTTCGTGTAAGCTAACGTTAGCTTCTAAAAAGTTGCACTTCCGCTAGCGACCACAGAGCCAATTCAGACATTCAAACTCAATTTAACGTCTCTGGGAAGCTAAATGAGAATCTTAAAACAATAATTAAATCACACAAAAACGTGAATAGTGCTAGTTAAGTGGAGTGGAACAAAAAGAAAACCCACCATAGCTGTGTCGGCTGAGGTGTGTCCGAGGCGTCGGTAAGCCAAAGAATGTGTGACGGCTCTCGGAGAAGGGCAGGGTGAGAAAACCCGAGCGGGAGTGCGTCATGACGTCTAGCACGCACGACGTACAACAGCCACGCTCCATATATAGGAATGAGCATCCAGGCATGGTTTGTGATTTACACTACATGACATATTTGCCTTAAAAGTCTTTAAATTGTTTATTTTATGGTTGAGGTGACTGATACATGTAATAAGTAAGCTGAATTTAATTCACTTATTCTGACCATCCTGCCCTTAAATCAATTATTAAGGGATTTAAATACTCAAAGCCCCCCACTAGAAGCACATTGAGGTTCGATATGGCCTGCCAGATGTTTCTAGCTTAAAAAAAAGAAAAGAGAAAAAGAACGAGTAAAAAATTATAACATAAAAAAATATTTATGCTGTTTTATTTATGTAAAGTTAGGGTTAGGTTAGGTTAGCTAAATATGTAGGATCCCTAATTATTAAACAAGCAACATGTTACACAGGAACTATACCACCCAAAATTAGTTAGGGATATTGTGATCTTTTGGTGTTTTACTTAATTGTTTATTTGTCTTAACAATTCAATACTATATAATAGGTGCTTGCTCTTGGACTGTGGCAAACCATTAACCTTTCAGTTTTGGCCCTGCGATCATAAAAGTTTGAGCACCCCTGCTCTAGAGATTTGTAGCTGAAGCTTTACACATATTGTGTCAAGTAGTTCCATTTTTTTAATGGTAATATTTGCATCTTAATATATTTGACCTTTTCAACAAGGTAAATGAAGGATTTTTCTGACATAAACTATTATTCCAAGCACATGATTTTATGTCGCAATACATGTTCGGAGGGGGATCTTTAATATAAGGTGTGTTTAAGCAGCCTGCACTTAACCTTACAATGCAATCATCGAGTCGATGGGTCCTACTGTATGTTAACTGATGTGTGTCGTGATTAAGACACACATTTTAAGATGTTTAAAAGGACGTTTGTGTCTTTGTGCTGTGTATTTGCCTTTGGTAGTCTTGACTCCACTTGCATAAACAAATGCATGACTGCAGTGAATGACTTTGCTAGGCTTTGCATTAAGGATGTGTGTGTCTGGCCATGCAGGAACGATGGATTAATACAGGCCTATGAGACCATGGACTCATGCCACGTCTCTTAACAGCCTGGCTAAAGTGCTGTCTGCGCTCAGCAGGAGCTCTGGCCCCCCTGTCTTGTCTGTGGTCCCACTGTGAGCAGAAGCGGATATCTTAACATGACCCACATAACCTCGCAAGCTAAATGGGACAGTCTCATTCTATAAAATCATGCAGGACACACAGTGTGACACTTAAGCACATCAGGATGGCAGCAAAGCTAAAGCACCAACAAAGCCAAAGCATGTTAGGACAAAGTCTAATGTGGGCATCAATGTAGTCTGAAAGAGTGTTTTCAACACTTCTTTACATTAAAGTGTTTTGTCTAATTGGCCTATGCCTGCCTTTGACATGAGAACACTGTAATGGTGTGGACTTATGTAGTGTTAGCATGTTTCTATTGAAAGATTTTTTTATTTCAGTCGTTATTCAGGAAATCTCACATGAATGCCTGATCTCAATCTCAAAGTTTACAAAAATAAAAGAGTTTTAAATGAGCTCTCTGACTTGTATAACTTCCATGAACATCTTCTATTCATATGATCCAATACTCTGACCTCTGACCTATACTCTGAAGAAAATGCACAATTCTTTTCTCACAGAGCGTTGAAGAAATGGGGTGATTCAAAATCCAGTAGCATTATTTGTTCCTTTTAATATATTACAAAAGATGCAGACCAAATGTATTTTTGAGCTCCGACAAAGACATGCATCAGAGGAAGCTGAAAAATTAAGCTATAATTCTGAACAGACTCTGCAGCACCATCTACTCTGCCATTACATGCTACTCTCCATAAATACTTGATACAGAATATTGTTAATAATGGAGTACAGCATTTGCTGCTGGACAGACTATAAAATAATCACACATTTTCTATAAAACCTCAAACTCTTGTGGCCTTAAACGTTTGATCTTTTATAAGCAGACAACATAAGACGCAACCAAGCCAAAGGTTTCTGTACTGTATCTGTGAAATGATGAATCAACGGTGTGCCTCAGGTTGGCTACCTTATATTGAGTATTGAGGCTTAATCAACTGTCAGAAACGATGCAATCTTGACATTGATCAAAAGGTTGATTAATGTAGCTTTGCTCTAACTTTTGTCTCACAAGCTGTCATCCAAATCACCAGACTCTGTGGAGGTCTATTCTCTGTGTAGCCAGTTTTTAGTTTTGAAAAATGGGTCAAGTCAGAGCTCACTAAATTTTTTATAAGGTGGAAAAAGCTATGTCCTCTCTTTGAGTTTGGACTTAGATTTAGCTATTTTTGCTTCTTGAAATGATCACATAATCTGTGTGTAGGTCAGAAGGAGATGGGTATTAATTTGTGGGACCTTCCTGGTGAAAAAATAGCACATGCTGTGACAAGAAACAGCCTCTGTGTCCCTAAGGAGGCCACTGACTGACTGACAGCCTCACTTTCAGTGCCCCATTTCTTTCCTTTACATTCTGTTGTATTCCAGATTGATGCTGATAGCTTATTTGCATCAAAATCTTAGACAGCTACTGAGTAAATCACCAGCAAATTGACAAAAACTTTTCATGAAATAAGATAGATTGATAGAATATGATTTGTAAACGCAGCCCTAATTTCTGAATGCCCCACATTAGCTTTGTCGTAAGAAGTAGTGACTCCACTCACCTCCAAAGTACTGGGGTCAAACGGTGTATCCGAGGGACGCAGCATCCTTGGTTTCTGCTCTGGAGCCGATTTTGGAGCCACGGGAGTCGTAGGGAGGCAGGGGTACGGAGGACCCAGTCTGGGTTGACTCACTGGTGAAGGAGACTTCTTAATGGAGGGTTCTCTTTTAGGAGCCATTTGTGATGTTCTGGATAGCCAGAGGTTAGTGTCAGACGTCTGAGGACAGCTGCCGCTGTGGCTGCTGAGAGGAGATACCAAGTAAAGCGTCTCAGCTGTGCGTAGCCTGTGGAGGTGGGGGGTGTGGGGAGAAGAGGGTTGATGAAGCTGATGATGCTCAGGGACCGGCAGGTGGATGAGGCAGAGGTGGATGTAGGTACGGAGAAGCTTGTGAGTGAATTTGTGAAGCAAGGCGTAGGAGGAGCAGAGATGAAAAGTGGAGTGTGGAATAAGGAGGGGGATGGATATAGAAAGAAGCAGGCGCCTCTGTATGACTCCAAGCACATGATTTTATTTGGGTCAGACATGCATGTGTGTGTGGGGGAGCGAAGCAGAAATGTGAAGGGTTCCTTTGTCAAGCACAACACACAGATTCTAGCCCAAATTACATCATCTTATGTTTGTGAAGATGTGTTATAAGATGTGCCATAAATACTGTGCCTCATTCATAACCTGCAGTCCCATGCTGCAGCTAATAATAGGCTGTTCTAAAATAAAGACATGTTCTCTTTGTCTCTGCCCACCAGATATTCTCTTCCTGATTCCTGCGGAGGTGCTGACACCGATACTAAACGTTAGAACCAAAGGAGAGAGAGGACACAATGTGTGAAACAGTTCACTGGGATTAGAGTCAATTTAGACCCTGTACTGTATGTTTTATTGTGTGAAGACTTGACTGTCATTGATTCATACAGAATACATTGCTTGAACGGTGAGCCCATATATGTGCATACATTGATATTGTGTGCAGCAATGTTTTTGTGTTTACTGTATTTTAATCCACATTACATATAGAATGTTACCAGAAGTTGTACTGGCCAAAATAAGCAAAGGTTACCACTGGCTGCTTGTAATAACACATAAGAATGGATCAAGATGTCACAATTCGAAACTCCTAAAGAATACAAATACAAATGATATAGCTTTGTTATCATTTTGTTTTCACATGTCCATATCCATGAGTCTGCTAACTCAAACTATAGACTGGCTTCCAACACAAAACAGAAGTTCCACAGGGCCCCTTTTATTAACCCAAATATTTTCAATTTATGCTATAGTTCTACTTCCCTACATTTCAGAGGTAAATTATACTATTTACTCATGCATTTGTCATCTTTAGTTATTTTGATTACTCTGCAGATTAATATTAGAATACAGTTCTATGATCATTTTATAAAATAGGATTTATAAAGTCCAACTTTAAAAAAGCCCCAACATTACAATGCTGTTTACACTGTAATTCATTTATTAATTAGTTGATATAATGATACTAATACATCATCAAGAGGGCTCTCTCTGCTGCATGATGAGTACTTTTACTTCATGCTTTCAGTAGATTTTGCTCATGATATGATTACTTCGCTAGACTTTTAAAATGTTGTTATTTTTCACTTGTAGGTATTATTATATTCTAGTAATGTAATACATCACTTTTTATACATTAGTGGGGTAATGTGGATATGTTAACCGAAGTACTATACTTAAGCACAATAATGTATTGCGGTATTGTAGTTTGTATCTCAGTTTCTCCATTTTATATCTACTCCACTACATTTCAGAGCCAAATATCTTTTTATTCAATTATATTTTTCTGAAAACTTGAGCTACGGATTAAAATTTCTCATACCAATCCTAATCCTGTCTGATTTTAGTTATTTAGTTGTTTTGATTAAATGAAAGTTTAAGTGTTCCTTCATAGGTTGAGAAATTACTACTTCGTAAATAAAATAAAGTATATTAAAAAACAACAACATTGGTTCAGATGGAATATGCATTGTAACAAAGAAAAAATGAAAAGCCAAAGACTTTACAAACATGTGATGATGTTATAGGATATGATGCACTGCTATAGATTAAACTACCCAGCAGTTTATAAGGTGATTAAAAGATTTACAACCTTGGAGATTTGCAGCACCTGAATGCAAAGCACGCAAGAAATGCATCCAAAAACGTCATGATAGTAACACTGACCTGCCACTGGACCTTTTTTCCCATATGATGAGTAATGTAGCTGATAATACATGCTTTAATTTATGTGACATGATACACATACTGTATGTCATGTCCTGTGTGCAGTACAGCCACACAAACTAAATGGAGGAGATAGTTCCAAAGGACGCCACCAGATGTCACTGTTACATCACAGGAAGACATGACCCCATAAAGTTTTGGGCTTCAACTCGTTCAACTATAAAAAAAGATAATTAAAAAGAAAGTCTTTGTCAGTGAACCTGTGACTTAAAAACAGTGCTGAAACTTTTGAAACTGTTAATAATAATAATAATAATAATAATAATAATAATAATGTAGAAATTTGATGATTCAATTATTTGGCTGTTAAATGATAGCTGAATTTAAAATCACTGTGATGATCGGAAAAGATAAGGATTTACGACTCCTGGCGTCACCGTAGCCTCTCCTCCAATAATCAATGCTCTGCACTCGTTAGCGGATTTTGGGCCACAATCCATCGCGCGCTCAATGGGCCTTGAAATCTCCGTTTATGTGGCTCAAGCGTCAAAACAATGGCGACATAAGACCCTCGCTGCGAGACCAACGGCACTTCTGGCGCTTTTTAATAGCGGATCGAACACGCAGAATGAGGGAAAAAAAGACCTCCCGACAAAGTCATCCGAGTATTAAACACAACAAAGGTCCGATGAAGAAAAGCTTTCTTACTATTTTATTCTGAAATGTTAATAGATTCTATCAGCCTGCAGCCTATTCACTTGGCAGCTGATTGCTGATGAGTCTGCCGAGCAGACAGCTCAGTTTAAGACGATTAGCAGCGCCTCACGTTTTCCCCATCGTTTTGCGACAATAATCCACTACAACAGGCTAATAATAACAACAGGAGTATCCTTTATGTCTGCCTTCAAATAGATTATACGGAATATAATTAGGACAATTGAAATGTTATCCTCTCGGAATATTCAGGTGTCTGCATAGTTCCCAACATGTCTGAAATGAATTTTTGAAAATTATGGGACACTTAATTTGAAAAATTACCATCATGGAATAATTTCCCCTGTCTTTCATTTTGAGAGCAGTGTTGTGAAAGCAAATTCAATTACTCCAACTTAAAGGAAATGTTTCAACAGATCCTCCGAGGTGCCCCAACTGACTAATGAAATTATGGCAGTTCTCCCACCTAATGCCATTCAAAGTCTCCCCCCCTGCTACAGCAAATCTCCAAACCACCTGATTTATTTTTAATGATATTACACCCCTCAGTCGGCTGTGTCATGGTAATAATCGGGGCTGCTCCAGCTGCCTCTAGATCACATTAGCCAGGCTTAATATTGACAGTGCCCGGGCCCACTAAACAATGAGGCTATGGGGATCGGGAGCTTAGAGGCTGCCTAGCCAATGGGCATACTGCAGGAGGTAGAGGAGATGCAGGCCAGGATGCTCCAGTTCCCTATGCCCTGGAGGACTGGCACCGTCATTAGGCAGCTTCTTCTATAGTCCTGCGGAGCTTTAAAGCCACCACTACCAGATCCAGACCCCACCCAGACCCCAGACATCAAAACCATACTGACAAGGGACCATGAAACTAGTGGCAACTTGATTCCCTGCTATTCTTTCACCGGATGAGGAGACCTGCCGGGACAACGGCTCAGCAGCTGCACCTTGTGTAGGTTCCTGCTGTGCCAAAGTCTATGAAAGGCTCAGGGAAAACTGCTCTGCCAGGCTCACCTTGAAACGAGCTGTTTGAAGTTCATCTTTAAGGCTGATAAGCAGTAATTCCTGTTTTCTGTCTTCAAAAAAGTATAAAGTGTTCTGTCTACTTAAACACTCATGAAATAATCTTAGAATTGTACAAATATTTTCCTATTCCGGGTGATATACAACCAAAATGCAAGAAAGTCCTCCCGCAATCTGATTTGATTAGAGAAGTGCTTTTATCCGTTAGACTAATTTATGTTGCAGGCTTGTCTAGTTGCCATATTTGCATAATGGTCACACTGGGAATCAGACTAGGCCACTTGTGGGACACTTGCACCTGATCACAGAGACACCATGGCTCCTTGCCAATCACACCTCCACAGTCGATTTTCCCAATTAAAAATCACCTGTATTTGTCCTTGGATTTGTCAGGTTGTCCAACATCACTTCGACGTCCCTGTACACTGAGGTTTTATCTTCTGTCCCAAATTGTTGTTTGGATCGGAGGGGATTTTGTACGGGGGCCCACAGATTACCGTCGTTGATTAGTGGTTGGGTGTAATCCTTTCAGCCCCCTCTCTCCAAAACACCCCTGGGATATGCCCGTCTCCCTGAGGACCGGCAGCGTGGCAGATGGATCCTCCTCCCCCTTCTTCTGCTCCCTCTAACAGCACACCCAAAAACACTGTTGATGTCCTGGGACGGAGGTTGTAAAGTATCCTGAATATGAAACCACAGGCACCTTTGTTTAATGGCTCTCTCCCCACTTAGTGAGAATTGCCCTCAGGCCTGATTCCCATTCTGTAGCTACATTTCGGCAAGATTGGAATGTCTTCCAAATCCATTAGCCTAAAGGAAGACGAATAAGCTGCAAACAATCTGCTCATATTGCCTGGATGAAATGCTGCTAGATCTTATCAAAAAGCTCACTTTGTGAGCAGGAGAACCCAAAGCTGTTGACATCATAGTTTTATGGATATGGTGAACTATTTTCCAAAACATATATAAACTGGTTAGATGTCAAACATGGGATTATATTCCGACACAAGGAGGTAATTGTCCACTTGTCCTGGGGGCTTTAAATCACACACATGCCCTTTTCTTCTTTGAGTCTAAAGCTATCATGTGTCTTGTGTGTTCATGTGCAAAGATGTAAGGTGCTGGCTGCAGGTGGCACAGTGGAAATTGGCAGTTTTTAACTTCCATTCAAGCAGTAATCTCCATGATTAATATAATTTGATTTACACATAGAGGCAGTGGCGATTCTAGACTCTGTTGGGACCCATGGGAAAAGTTTCAAGGTGCCCCTCAAACCAGCATTCATCGGCAATGTGCTATTAATAATCTGACACCAACTAAAAATATACAAAACCCAAACCTTTTTATTTCCAATGTTTGTAGAAGTAGAATTTTTAAATATAAACAAGATAAAAAAAACAGAACAATTTAAACCTAAATTGATACCTAAACAACTTCAATGTTGTCACATTGACAATAACCCACGTTACAAGGCCAGTGATCATTAACACATGCAATAATGATTTTGAAGCAGCAGTGGTGCACAGTATAATACTTTTATGGGAGACTTAAGAGGGTGTATAGTTGTCATTGAAAAATGTGCTAATATGATACCACCAAATAATTTCCACTGGTTAAAAATCCAACTTAAACCTCCATGATCAGGCTTTTGTGTGCAATGGTTATGTGTAATCTCTGTATTTACACTGGGGTCAATTGTCTTGTAAGACCTGGGTGAACGCTGTGCCACGTGATGGTACGTTATTAACATCCAGTGGTGGAGCGTAAATAAGGAAGGAATTTGGGGTGCATCTATCGAATGATGTTTTATTTCTGGACACAGCGTTGGAGGTGGAGCCCCGCTCACTCATATGAAAGCTGCTCAGTGGTGTTTGGAAGCCAAAAAGCTTGACTTCCCGGCTATGAAAATACCTGGATCACTGACCGAGCCGGCGAACTTCCAGTTTAGTGACCAGATAACTTGAATAGGGATAAAATAATTTAATTATGTGGCTCTACACTTTTACAAGATCATTGGACTGAGTGGCTCAAATTATGACAGTGAAACGAGTCATATTGTGTGAGTTGTGATGCTCAAAAAAATGTATCCACCGTATCCACAGATGCTTCTTTCACAATGGGTGTATTGTTGTTTTCGTGACGTGAAACGTAATGGACAAAGTAATGCTCCTGATAAAAATCACAGCCTTGCCTGTGGGAATTTTTTTTATGTGATTTTTTGCCAGGTTTGCGTGCATTTAAAAAACTTGTGTAAACCTACTCATTTTCGTGAAAAAGTGGCATGGTAGCCATCAGGGGCCCCTTTTCCAAAATATTTTTTTGGGGGGGCCAAATATGTACCTGGTTTGCCCCTCCTGATTTCTTTTGGCTTGAGGTTTGACTTTGACATGCTTCAACATCTAAAATATCTTCTTTAAAAATGTTTTTTAGTCAAGAATGAACCAATTTTGGAAGAGCAAATTATTATCAAGAGATTTGACTGAGGTTAGGGTTAAAAGTCCATGATTCACGACTGTCTGTGTGCCTGTGTGTGTGTTAGACCACTGATGTTCCCCAGTGTGCAGCAGAGTCAGTAGGGCTGTCAGTCTCTCCCTCAGGAAAGTCTGCTATGTAACCATATTCAGCCTCAGTGAGCAGCAAATGGAGAGAACTGAGCCCTGGGACTTCCAAACACATAAAGCTGTAAAGCATGGCAATAAAATGGAAATAGCTCAGATAAAGTGTACGTGCACAGGATAAACTTTTTAAACCCCTCAAATGTGCTACAGATAAAAATGTTATCTCCAAAAGGCTGACAAACTTGTATTTCCAGTCTCACCACCCTGTGCCACATCGCCCCCACCTCCTTGCCACGCCAAGCCCCTCTCGCAAATCCGACCACACTCCCTCCATCTTTTATGATCACTACAAGGGGCTCAGCTTTCAGGAGCGGTCCAGGGAGCATGTGTGTAGAGCTTTAATGCCTATTGTATTCGTGCAGTCTTGGTGTGTGTGAGTGTGTCTGTGTTTTAGCGAAAAGAGGGGAGAGGCAGATAGAGATGAAGAAAAAGACAGGAACAAGGACCCATCTGTCAGCACAGCGCACGAATCCCTCCCATTCCACTCCGTGTCCCAGGGGACACGAGCGAGAGACAACTCACTTGTGGCAGTGTTTTTTGTGAGAAAGGGGGTTACCCCCATTAATAACAACAACGACACTTAAATAGCTCATGTAAGACTGGTACTTTTTCGGGGTTTTTTTTTTAGTAGCTTTAAACAAAATCTTGAAAAAGCTCACACCTGAGCTCAACATGCATCTTATTCACAAAAAGTAGCCACAAAATTATTCTTCTGAATCTTTTCCTTTCCTTTTTTTCCTTTAAGTACAGTAGGGGGAGGACACATACGTCCGTGATGGATTGAATCATTATATTAAAGGTGCGCTGTGTGGTTTTGGGCAATCAGAAGAGTGATTTATTTTGTTATGCCTTAACATACTAAATAAATAAACTCTCTTCGTTTTCATGACTGAATAAATAAATAAATAAATAAATTGCAGCTTGTTTATTCAGTTTGAGAAAAAAATAAATATTTCTGAGTTTGCATTATATCCTCATTAATATTGTAAATATTAAAATTCAGAGTTTGAATTCCATCTCCAAAACTACCAAGTGCCCCAATCAAAAGTACATTTGTTAAAATCATGCAAACTCATCAGAAGTTGCCTCTGATCACTATGTGTCCACTATGACCTCTTCCAGAAGGCTGGCTATCTATGTTACTGCTTCAGCGGGAGCAGGACCCAATTCCCTCTCCAGCAGTAAGTCAGTCATTTGGGAAACGACAGGGATTGTTGGAGACAGCCAGGCTCCAATTCCCCATGCTGGCTGCAGGTGTGGTGGAGGCCAAGCTCACACTCCTGGGACAGAGGAGTTGTGTGTTTGGGGGGTAGGGGTTGTATGTACCTGGGGAGTCTTGGACCCATCACATTAGTCTAGAGTTGTTTCTGTACACACATGCAATGTCTGGCTCGCATGGGGCAACACACACACACACACACGCAAACACACAAAGGAGCAGGCTCCTTTTTCTCTCTGTCCACATGCCTTTGTGGCCAGCGCACTGACCAGGAGTGATTAGGGCCGTTAGCGAGGCGGATAAATGCTGTTTCAGCACGAGACATCATCTTGGCCAAGCGGTGACGCGTGAGCACCCAAGCAACAGATGCCCCCACCCCCAACGCTTCCTATATCCAGCCATCTGTTAGTGTTAGGGCCTGTTCAATAAATCGTTGGATAAGTGCCTGTTTTTAACGCGATGCTGCCGAGTAGCCACGTGACCAGATCTTATTTCCAACACTTGGAAATTTCGCCTGAACACTCAGACCCCGCAGCAGAGTTGGCAAAGTTCTGTCTCCGCCAGTCTCGAGCACAGCTGTGCGCAATCGCGCGCTCAATGGGATCAATGCGGGGGCACGTGCGACTCGCGAGACCCCGGCTGTCAATGGCCAGTGATGACAATAGACCCCCGCAGAGCTGCGGCTCGCCACGCACGAGGACTGTCGGCCGTTTATTATGCCGTGGTATTTGTTGTCAAAAATGTGGAAAATGCTCAATATTGACAAACAATTAATAATAATTAAATACCATATAGTCATGTCAGGGCCTCCACGGGCTGTGGGGAAAAGTCTTATGGTCACTGTCGGTGTTTATGTGCCTGTTACCTTAAAAATAAGTATTCAAACAAACAAAAGCAACAAAAAAATAAATCAATAACAAAAAAATCATGACCTATGACAATTAATTCATCATGCATTGGCTATTAGTGTTATAAATACTCTAGGCCGATACTATTTCCCATACAGTACCTGTCCGCTCATCATTACACCAATCGATTCAATAATCAGATAGCCCTGGGGGGCGGAATATGACGCTAGAAGTGGACGAAAAACAACTGAATAACCGGGTGAACAACGCACACACCTGCTCTCCGCACACTAAGCTGTCAGAATCACTTACATACGCACACATGGAAGAGCGTCTCTTTACGCAGCGAGCACCGGGCCTACACTGTGTTTAATTAAGTGGAAAATTCCTAATCCAACCGACTAATGAAGAGATAGACAATCGATTAAGATGGTTAACACATGGCATTAAAACACAACAGTGGGATTTCTTTTTTTCGGGGGGCTACTCCCACATGTCCAAGTGTGAAGATGTGTAATGTGGCTTTGAGGAGGAACATATTATGCAGGAGTTAATTTCTGCCGGATCTGGACGCAACATGATCCCAGACTGTGACCGTTAGATTGTGTTCAGAGACATGCAGAGGGCCAGAAGAAGATTGATGAGTTTATAATGTCAGGTGACATGAAGAGGATGTAGATACTGATCGCATTTGTGTTATTGAAATTATGATAAAATATTTGTTAATGCGAAATATTGTGGTGAGGTGCAGCTAAGCATTCGGGGAATGACGTGGTCCCATGGTTCTGAGCAGACATGCGTCTTTATTTGAGGCTCAGTCCTCAGATATCTCCTCATCTCAATATCATTTGTGATTAGGATCGAAGGGTTTTCCATCTTCTGCACACCCCCGTCATTCTTTCGCCCTCTGCCTGATTTGCAAAATAAAAGCGCTGTCGACACGCGCACCCGGGCGCGCGAACCTTCTGTCCCTCACTCATTTGTTGGCTGAAAAACTTCTGGCCACGAGCCCGCCACGCGCGTTTGGATGTGGTGGGTGGGGCGCCCGAGGGAGGGGCTTACCCGGCTAAAGGCAAAAAACCCGAGCCGGGCCGTGCCAGTTGGAGATGAAAGTTGCACGCGTGCTGATGGCAATCTGAGGGAGCGGAAGAGTTTTGGACTGTGGATGATCTCTGGACTTTGGACTTATCACGCAGTTAACGAACTTTTTTTTTTTTTTTTTTAATTAGCTATTCTTTGTCTGTTATTTTGCGCAGAACGAGCCAAACAGGTGAGTTTAAACATTGGTTCATTATTACTGCCCTAACCTAAAAAGAAAAACTTCCAAAATAGATTTAATTAGTGAACCACATTTGTGTTACTTTATGGAGCACTTGTGTTTCCTCTTAATGGACATACAAAATCCACTAAAGCTCATTTACAAAAGGTCTATTTTGATAAACTATAATTAAAGTTTTATATTTGCAATACTCTTGTTAGTATGCCCCAGCTGCATCGCGGCACAGTTGCGTGTCTAAACTTCTGCATTCATAAATTACTGTAATCCGTCCCAGTTTTACGCATTAGTGCACAATAATTAACTGGGACAGTTTTTCATAACAATAGCAAAATTATCTGTAGGGGATCTGCGTGTCAATCCAAGAGTGTTGCATTAGTCCCTGTCAAAGTTTAGGTTATATGCATTTATTTGAAGATGTCCAATTTAAAAAAAAAAAAAAAAAAGAAGAAATCTAGTCGCCAGGAACGTTATAAACAGTATGTGGACGGCTTGTCCACATGTGTGCTGAGTTGTATGTTGCCTATTTAATCTTTGAGCTTTATTTGCTGAGCAAATCCTGTCCTGTCCCAGATTGACAGCGTCTCTGTGGAGACAACAGCATAACAGCAGGAGACCAATCAGCCTCCTCGTTCTAAAAAACAGCTACATATTCCTTAATATCGGAATATCCCAACACAAGATGTTTTAAATAGTGACAATAGAGTTTCTTCCAAACAGTCAGAGCCACCCCTAAGATGAGTGAGCTGTCCACACTGTAGTGCTGAAATGAAAACACTCATTCTGTATTTCATGGGGCAAGAGTTCTAGTTCCTGCCCCTACACAAGAGGCAGAAGCATCACAGATTTACATTACCGGATATATAACAATCAAGGTTTTATTTTATTTGTTGACTGACAGTTTTCTTTCCGCTGTGTTCCTTCAGATAAAAAATGATGACCAAACCATACGGAAAGAGTGCCGATATGAGCGAGCTGGTGAGCTCCCTTGGGTGGCTGGAGGAGGAGGAGGACGGCAGCTCTCAGGACGGAGAGCAAAGCCCAGAGATGAGGGGGCACCACGGCCTGACCTTAGGGAGCCGAATCCACTCCTGCACAGAGCTGGGCAGTGAGGATATGGAGGAAGAGGAGGAGGAGGAAGAGGGGGAGGGGGAGGAGGAGGAGGAGGAGATTGGACCA